>CM038359.1:2314753-2535129 GCA_021464625.1 Proterorhinus semilunaris | reverse complement strand
AACAGGAAACACCTCACATGTAGAGAACGAGCTGGAGATCAGTCTCAGAAATATGAGCAGGAAATGTCTGACAAGTATCTTTGGTTTTAATATGAAAAATAATGCTTTTTATAAAAAATAAAAAAAAGCCTTTTTTTGTAATGAGTAAAGGTAACGTGAGTTACATGAGTAATTCCACATGTGCCCAGTAGAGGGCGCTGCAGGATTAGCTGTAAATGCACCTCCGTGTTGTGAAACATCCAGAGCATTTTTAAAACGTCTCAGTTTCTTTGAATCCGTGTTTACAAAAACAGAAATATGGAGCATTAAAGGTTAAAGCGTCATCGCTTCATGTTTTTAGAAAGTGCTAGAAATAGGCTCCCAAAGTGGGGGGGGCTCAGAGGCTTTACAGGGGGGGGGGGGCAAAGCTTTGAAAACAATACATGTATCTGCTATAATGCACGACTTCAAAGTGTTTCCTTATTTAAAGCAAAAATACAAAGTGCACAACAACAACAACAACAACAACAGCAACAGCAACAACAACAACAACAACAATAACAATAACAACAACAACAACAACAGCAACAACAGACTAAAGGGAATAATCCAACAGAAATATAAAGTAAAACAATATAAACAGAACAAAGAGTAAACGCTGCAGCTTCATCCAAAGGTCCAGAGGAAGTTAAAGCCAAAGAGCAGCAGTGGAGGATCATTGCAGATCTGAGAAGAACAAAAGCCTGATCTGACTGTAAATGTTCTTTAGCAGTAAAATAATCACACAGTCCTTTGTATAGAGTCACTTATTATTATCGAGGGGCCCCTGAGACTATTTCAGACGGAAAAGGGCCCGTCATCAAAGTGGGACATTAAGCTGAAACTGAAGCTGATATATATTTGAATGTTTGTCCGTGTTTATTCTAACTTCCCCACATGTGACACGCCTCAGCCAATCAGCTGTGAGTGTTCAGAGGAGCTGCTGCTCAACTATTTTTAGACCCACAAGAGTGATGCTGCCTTCAGGTGCTCTCGAAATGATGGGGAATACCAAATGGAGGCGAGCGTCCTCTCACCGCCGCATTTGAGCTAAACGTTTTTTGTTTTGTTTAATTAAATGTTTTTTTTTTGTAAATTGTTTTATTTTTATTATTAATTTATATTTTTTTACACACTATTTGCATTGTATGCACATTTATAATACATATGTTACATAAGAGACATTTCATTTCCTTTTAAGATTTTCATGAGGCATCGAGGTCATTTAAATTTTGATTTACCAACGCGATAAAGGAAAAATAAATACAAAGTACACAGACAACACCAAAGACAACAATAGGTTGCGTTCACGTGACATCACAACACTCCGAGACTCACATAACAAATCGACTAGTGCATTTTCAGTGTGTGATCAATATCTCATTGATTCATTGATTACCCACATGGGGAAAAACAATTGTCATGCTTCACAATTTCTTACCCAGGCTGCAGCTGGGTAAGAAACTGTGACGCGTACCACAGTTTGGGAACCCCTGTTTTAGAGGATGCCAGGCAGGCTGAGTGCCAGCAGGAGCCACAGTATATTTGGAAACTTGCTTTATTTAATACATTTTTTTTCTTAACAATGTGTCTTTAATAGAGCAGGGGTTCCCAAACTGTGGTACGTGCCAGGCGACTTCGACTTCAACGGGAGTTTCCCTCATTCTGATCCGAGGAGCGTCTGTGGCCCCTCCTCTGCCGCTAAACCCGCGGCTTTGTACACGTTTACATTTACGAGCTGATGTTCGGCGGCACAAACATGGTTATGTCCCGCGTTTACTTTATCTTCACTTTAACCAAAGCTTAAACCGGCACATTCGAGTCTGTGCCGGTGGTGACAGAGCGCAGAGTCTGATGTTCAGAGTGAGCGACAAAAGAGTCCTGGCAAAACACTCAGCTTTACCCATAACAGCCTCGCTTCCCAAATAATCCAAAACTGGCATTTTCATGATTTTGTTTTTTTTGTTTTTACATATTCGAGTAAAAAAAAATGTTGAATGTGGAAAACCTGAGTTCACTGTAATAATGGAGGAAATAAACATAATACATGTGATATTCCCAGTGTTTTCAAAGTAGGGGGTACGCGGCTCCAAAACGTTTGGGAACCACTTTTATAGCCTCCAAACATATTCAGGAAGGTCATTACTGCTTAGACATGATCCACAAAGTCTTAGACATGATCCACAAAGTCTTAGACATGATCCACAAAGTCTTAGACATGATCCACAAAGTCTTAGACATGATCCACAAAGTCTTAGACATGATCCACAAAGTCTTAGACATGATCCACAAAGTCTTAGACATGATCCACAAAGTCTTAGACATGATCCACAAAGTCTTAGACATGATCCACAAAGTCTTAGACATGATCCACAAAGTCTTAGACATGATCCACAAAGTCTTAGACATGATCCACAAAGTCTTAGACATGATCCACAAAGTCTTAGACATGATCCACAAAGTCTTAGACATGATCCACAAAGTCTTAGACATGATCCACAAAGTCTTAGAGATGATGAAATAAAGATGAACTAAAGCTTCGACAGCCGGACATTTTATCACATCACAGTTATGGCAGAATGAGCTTCTCTTAAAAACATTTTGATCTGCTATTACAAAAGGTTCCTCTCACCCAGTCCACGAAGAGGAAGAAACTGGATCAGAACTGAGACCAGAAGCAGGAGCGACATGTTCATCAGCGTCTGAAGAGCGACTGAAGACGGGCTGCTGAGTTTCCTGTTTTCAACTCTTTATTATCGGCTGTGGTTTTTCTGCTGAAAACAAGAACCGCCCCAGTGTGAACTTAGTCTGAAGTATTTCATCATCATTTCAGCCAAAGTCATATTTTTGTGACTAAAACTAAATTAAAAGTTGTTTATGAGACGAAAATGTCCAGATGTTCTGTCGATTCAAATCTGAATTATTAAAAATGAAAAGAAGAGACTAAATCATCCAAACTTCACTGAACTGCAGCAGTTTTGTAAAGAGGAATGATCCAAGATTCCTCCTGATCGCTGTGAGCGTCTGATCTGCAGGACAGGGTTTAACACCATGATGCTCCTGCTCCAGACTTCAGTGAGGAGAGGGTCTAACACCATGATGCTCCTGCTCCAGACTTCAGTGAGGAGAGGGTCTAACTCCATGATGCTCCTGCTCCAGACTTCAGTGAGGAGAGGGTCTAACACCATGATGCTCCACACGCTAAGCTACACGCTGTGAGCAACACTGCACACGCTAAGCTACACGCTGTGAGCAACACTGCACACGCTAAGCTACACGCCGTGAGCCGCACTGCACACGCTAAGCTACACGCCGTGAGCAACACTGCACATGCTAAGCGACACGCTGTGAGCCGCACTGCACACGCTAAGCTACACGCCGTGAGCCGCACTGCACACGCTAAGCTACACGCCGTGAGCCGCACTGCACACGCTAAGCTACACACTGTGAGCCGCACTGCACACGCTAAGCTACACGCTGTGAGCCACACTGCACACGCTAAGCTACACGCCGTGAGCCGCACTGCACACGCTAAGCTACACGCCGTGAGCCGCACGGCACACGCTAAGCTACACGCCGTGAGCCACACTGCACACGCTAAGCTACACGCCGTGAGCCACACTGCACACGCTAAGCTACACGCCGTGAGCCGCACTGCACACGCTAAGCTACACGCCGTGAGCCACACTGCACACGCTAAGCTACACGCCGTGAGCCGCACTGCACACGCTAAGCTACACGCTGTGAGCCACACTGCACACGCTAAGCTACACGCTGTGAGCCGCACTGCACACGCTAAGCTACACGCTGTGAGCAACACTGCACACGCTAAGCTACACGCTGTGAGCAACACTGCACACGCTAAGCTACACGCTGTGAGCAACACTGCACATGCTAAGCTACACGCCGTGAGCCGCACTGCACACGCTAAGCTACATGCTGTGAGCAACACTGCACACGCTAAGCTACACGCCGTGAGCAACACTGCACACGCTAAGCTACATGCTGTGAGCAACACTGCACACGCTAAGCTACACGCCGTGAGCAACACTGCACACGCTAAGCTACATGCTGTGAGCAACACTGCACACGCTAAGCTACACGCTGTGAGCCGCACTGCACATGCTAAGCTACACGCTGTGAGCAACACTGCACACGCTAAGCGACCCGCTGTGAGCAACACTGCACACGCTAAGCTACACGCTGTGAGCCGCACTGCACACGCTAAGCTACACGCTGTGAGCCGCACTGCACACGCTAAGCTACACGCTGTGAGCCGCACTGCACACGCTAAGCTACACGCTGTGAGCAACACTGCACACGCTAAGCTACACGCTGTGAGCAACACTGCACACGCTAAGCGACCCGCTGTGAGCAACACTGCACACGCTAAGCTACACGCTGTGAGCAACACTGCACACGCTAAGCTACACGCCGTGAGCCACACTGCACACGCTAAGCTACACGCCGTGAGCCACACTGCACACGCTAAGCTACACGCTGTGAGCCGCACTGCACACGCTAAGCTACACGCCGTGAGCCGCACTGCACACGCTAAGCTACACGCCGTGAGCCGCACTGCACACGCTAAGCTACACGCTGTGAGCCGCACTGCACACGCTAAGCTACACGCTGTGAGCAACACTGCACACGCTAAGCTACACGCTGTGAGCAACACTGCACACGCTAAGCTACACGCCGTGAGCCACACTGCACACGCTAAGCTACACGCTGAGAGCCGCACTGCACACGCTAAGCTACACGCTGTGAGCCGCACTGCACACGCTAAGCTACACGCTGTGAGCCGCACTGCACACGCTAAGCTACACGCTGTGAGCAACACTGCACACGCTAAGCTACACGCCGTGAGCCGCACTGCACACGCTAAGCTACACGCCGTGAGCCGCACTGCACACGCTAAGCTACACGCTGTGAGCCGCACTGCACACGCTAAGCTACACGCCGTGAGCCACACTGCACACGCTAAGCTACACGCCGTGAGCCGCACTGCACACGCTAAGCTACACGCCGTGAGCCGCACTGCACACGCTAAGCTACACGCTGTGAGCCGCACTGCACACGCTAAGCTACACGCTGTGAGCAACACTGCACACGCTAAGCTACACGCCGTGAGCCGCACTGCACACGCTAAGCTACACGCCGTGAGCCGCACTGCACACGCTAAGCTACACGCTGTGAGCCGCACTGCACACGCTAAGCGTTTATGTGCAGTGTGTTTATGTTTATGTGCAATAGAACATAAAGTTCTATTGAACTTTTATATTTTTTACTCGAGTAAATTTTTGGTCCTGTATCTGCACTTTTACTTAAGTAGAATATTGAGTACTTCGTCCACCCGTCGGGATTTGAACCCCAGACCTTCTGATCATGAGACGACCCGCTCTACCACCTGAGCCACCGTCGCCACAAACGGATAAATATATTGATGATTTTATTCAGGCCTAAATGTTGAAACCGTGAGAATCCGAGTAAAGCCACTTTATAAACCCTTTAGATTTATATACTCCCCGCCCTCCCTCCCACCCCTCTTCCCCCACCCCCCGCTTCACAATCAAGGATGAGAGAAATATAATTTCGAATCAGTCACATGGTTTGACAAATAAAACATCTTGAATCTTGAAAAAAAAAAAATATATATATATATACACACTTTAGCAGAACCGTCCAATCACAGACCATGAAACACAGTGACATCACTGCAGAACCGTCCAATCCCAGACCGTGATCTGATCCATGTTATGAATCCAAAGACACGCGTGTGAACAGGATCACGCCCAGAACACGGCTGGTTTAGTCCCTGAAAAAGGGATTGTAAGAAAACGTGTCACTATGTTTAAAAACAGGAACGTGAAGATAAAATGTGTTTCTGACTCACAGTTCCTGAGCTGATCAGAACAAACGATAAGAAGCTTCCGTTTCTCTGAACTGATACAATCGTCCGGTCACCTTTTCGCTTCGGTGCATTTGTCTCAGAGCAGATCTTTTCTAAAGTTGAAGTTTCTCTGAACTCTTCTAACAGAATAACTGTGTCATTAATGTGGAATCAAAAACCTGCTTGGGTTTGATCTGAACAGTTTCGCCCTGGCCTGATCCATGTGACACGTGTCAGAGTTAATAGATCATAAAAATAAGAACACGGTAGATAATAAGAACAAGGTCACATGACTTTAGCATGTTTCTCAAACACACTTCTCTTATACTGTTTTTAACGTGCTGTCGACTATCAGCCCCTATTCCACACATTTACACCTTTAGCTCCTCGTCTCTCCAGGGGGGGGTCAGAGGTCGATCACAGAGGACACAGTAGTGGACAGAGGTCAGAGGTCGATCACAGAGGACACGGTAGTGGACAGAGGTCAGAGGTCGATCACAGAGGACACAGTAGTGGACAGAGGTCGATCACTGAGGACACAGTAGTGGACAGAGGTCAGAGGTCGATCACAGAGGACACAGTAGTGGACAGAGGTCAGAGGTCGATCACAGAGGACACAGTAGTGGTCAGAGGTCGATCACTGAGGACACAGTAGTGGACAGAGGTCAGAGGTCGATCACAGAGGACACAGTAGTGGACAGAGGTCAGAGGTCGATAACAGAGGACACAGTGGTGGACAGAGGTCAGAGGTCGATCACTGAGGACACAGTAATGGACAGAGGTCGATCACAGAGGACACTGTAGTGGACAGAGGTCAGAGGTCGATCACAGAGGACACAGTAGTGGACAGAAGTCGATCACAGAGGACACAGTAGTGGACAGAGGTCAGAGGTCGATCACAGAGGACACAGTAGTGGTCAGAGGTCGATCACTGAGGACACAGTAGTGGACAGAGGTCAGAGGTCGATCACAGAGGACACGGTAGTGGACAGAGGTCAGAGGTCGATCACAGAGGACACAGTAGTGGACAGAGGTCGATCACTGAGGACACAGTAGTGGACAGAGGTCAGAGGTCGATCACAGAGGACACAGTAGTGGACAGAGGTCAGAGGTCGATCACAGAGGACACAGTAGTGGTCAGAGGTCGATCACTGAGGACACAGTAGTGGACAGAGGTCAGAGGTCGATCACAGAGGACACAGTAGTGGACAGAGGTCAGAGGTCGATAACAGAGGACACAGTGGTGGACAGAGGTCAGAGGTCGATCACTGAGGACACAGTAATGGACAGAGGTCGATCACAGAGGACACTGTAGTGGACAGAGGTCAGAGGTCGATCACAGAGGACACAGTAGTGGACAGAAGTCGATCACAGAGGACACAGTAGTGGACAGAGGTCAGAGGTCGATCACAGAGGACACAGTAGTGGTCAGAGGTCGATCACTGAGGACACAGTAGTGGACAGAGGTCAGAGGTCGATCACAGAGGACACAGTAGTGGACAGAGGTCAGAGGTCGATAACAGAGGACACAGTGGTGGACAGAGGTCAGAGGTCGATCACTGAGGACACAGTAATGGACAGAGGTCGATCACAGAGGACACTGTAGTGGACAGAGGTCAGAGGTCGATCACAGAGGACACAGTAATGGACAGAGGTCGATCACAGAGGACACTGTAGTGGACAGAGGTCAGAGGTCGATCACAGAGGACACAGTAGTGGACAGAAGTCGATCACAGAGGACACAGTAGTGGACAGAGGTCAGAGGTCGATCACAGAGGACACGGTAGTGGACAGAGGTCAGAGGTCAATCACAGAGGACACAGTAATGGACAGAGGTCGATCACAGAGGACACAGTAGTGGACAGAGGTCAGAGGTCAATCACAGAGGACACAGTAATGGACAGAGGTCGATCACAGAGGACACAGTAATGGACAGAGGTCAATCACAGAGGACACAGTGGTGGACAGAGGTCAGAGGTCGATCACAGAGGACACAGTAGTGGACAGAGGTCGATCACAGAGGACACAGTGGTGGACAGAGGTCAGAGGTCGATCACAGAGGACACAGTAGTGGACAGAGGTCGATCACAGAGGACACAGTAGTGGACAGAGGTCAGAGGTCGATCACAGAGGACACAGTAGTGGACAGAGGTCGATCACAGAGGACACAGTAGTGGACAGAGGTCGATCACAGAGGACACAGTGGTGGACAGAGGTCGATCACAGAGGACACAGTGGTGGTCAGAGGTCGATCACAGAGGACACAGTGGTGGACAGAGGTCAGAGGTCGATCACAGAGGACACAGTAGTGGACAGAGGTCGATCACAGAGGACACAGTAGTGGACAGAGGTCAGAGGTCGATCACAGAGGACACAGTAGTGGTCAGAGGTCGATCACTGAGGACACAGTAGTGGACAGAGGTCAGAGGTCGATCACAGAGGACACAGTAGTGGTCAGAGGTCGATCACTGAGGACACAGTAGTGGACAGAGGTCAGAGGTCGATAACAGAGGACACAGTGGTGGACAGAGGTCAGAGGTCGATCACTGAGGACACAGTAATGGACAGAGGTCGATCACAGAGGACACGGTAGTGGACAGAGGTCAGAGGTCGATCACAGAGGACACAGTAGTGGACAGAAGTCGATCACAGAGGACACAGTAGTGGACAGAGGTCAGAGGTCGATCACAGAGGACACAGTAGTGGTCAGAGGTCGATCACTGAGGACACAGTAGTGGACAGAGGTCAGAGGTCGATAACAGAGGACACAGTGGTGGACAGAGGTCAGAGGTCGATCACTGAGGACACAGTAATGGACAGAGGTCGATCACAGAGGACACGGTAGTGGACAGAGGTCAGAGGTCGATCACAGAGGACACAGTAGTGGACAGAAGTCGATCACAGAGGACACAGTAGTGGACAGAGGTCAGAGGTCGATCACAGAGGACACGGTAGTGGACAGAGGTCAGAGGTCAATCACAGAGGACACAGTAATGGACAGAGGTCGATCACAGAGGACACAGTAGTGGACAGAGGTCAGAGGTCAATCACAGAGGACACAGTAATGGACAGAGGTCAATCACAGAGGACACAGTGGTGGACAGAGGTCAGAGGTCGATCACAGAGGACACAGTAGTGGACAGAGGTCGATCACAGAGGACACAGTGGTGGACAGAGGTCAGAGGTCGATCACAGAGGACACAGTAGTGGACAGAGGTCGATCACAGAGGACACAGTAGTGGACAGAGGTCAGAGGTCGATCACAGAGGACACAGTAGTGGACAGAGGTCGATCACAGAGGACACAGTAGTGGACAGAGGTCGATCACAGAGGACACAGTGGTGGACAGAGGTCGATCACAGAGGACACAGTGGTGGACAGAGGTCAGAGGTCGATCACAGAGGACACAGTAGTGGACAGAGGTCGATCACAGAGGACACAGTAGTGGACAGAGGTCAGAGGTCGATCACAGAGGACACAGTAGTGGACAGAGGTCGATCACAGAGGACACAGTAGTGGACAGAGGTCGATCACAGAGGACACAGTGGTGGACAGAGGTCGATCACAGAGGACACAGTGGTGGTCAGAGGTCGATCACAGAGGACACAGTAGTGGTACAGAGGTCAGAGGTCAATCACAGAGGACACAGTAATGGACAGAGGTCGATCACAGAGGACACAGTAGTGGACAGAGGTCAGAGGTCGATTACAGAGGACACAGTAATGGACAGAGGTCGATCACAGAGGACACAGTAGTGGACAGAGGTCAGAGGTCGATCACAGAGGACACAGTAATGGTCAGAGGTCGATCACAGAGGACACAGTAGTGGACAGAGGTCGATCACTGAGGACACAGTAGTGGACAGAGGTCAGAGGTCGATCACAGAGGACACAGTGGTGGTCAGAGGTCGATCACAGAGGACACAGTAGTGGTACAGAGGTCAGAGGTCAATCACAGAGGACACAGTAATGGACAGAGGTCGATCACAGAGGACACAGTAGTGGACAGAGGTCAGAGGTCGATTACAGAGGACACAGTAATGGACAGAGGTCGATCACAGAGGACACAGTAGTGGACAGAGGTCAGAGGTCGATCACAGAGGACACAGTAATGGTCAGAGGTCGATCACAGAGGACACAGTAGTGGACAGAGGTCAGAGGTCGATCACAGAGGACACAGTAATGGACAGAGGTCAGAGGTCGATCACAGAGGACACAGTAATGGTCAGAGGTCGATCACAGAGGACACAGTAATGGTCAGAGGTCGATCACAGAGGACACAGTAATGGACAGAGGTCAGAGGTCGATCACAGAGGACACAGTAATGGACAGAGGTCGATCACAGAGGACACAGTAGTGGACAGAGGTCAGAGGTCGATCACAGAGGACACAGTAATGGTCAGAGGTCGATCACAGAGGACACAGTAGTGGACAGAGGTCAGAGGTCGATCACAGAGGACACAGTAATGGACAGAGGTCGATCACAGAGGACACAGTAATGGACAGAGGTCGATCACAGAGGACACAGTGGTGGACAGAGGTCAGAGGTCGATCACAGAGGACACAGTAGTGAACAGAGGTCAGAGGTCGATCACAGAGGACACAGTGGTGGACAGAGGTCAGAGGTCGATCACAGAGGACACAGTAATGGACAGAGGTCAGAGGTCGATCACAGAGGACACAGTGGTGGACAGAGGTCAGAGGTCGATCACAGAGGACACAGTGGTGGACAGAGGTCAGAGGTCGATCACAGAGGACACAGTGGTGGACAGAGGTCAGAGGTCGATCACAGAGGACACAGTAGTGAACAGAGGTCAGAGTGCCGTTCTTGTTAAGGCCAGGTTTCAGTTAGAAACGATGACGGTCATGTGATCGATGACCTGTTTAACAATACTCACATCTACCTCGTCACAGTCCAAGGATTTCTTATTTATGACATTTCTAACTATATCAATTATTTCTTGTCCCGTTGTTGGCGTAAAAAACCTTTTATTTGGGTTTTCCTGGACACAGTCATGATTATAATTTGTGCATGGTGGAGTTAGTGAGGAGGATCATTGAGGTCCTAGGCTTATGAAGAACTTTCATGATTTTCAATTTTCTGATCATTTGACATGAAGCTCTGTGGAACATTTCCTTTTGAGGTCCTTCGATACATCATTTACAGAACACCAGAGAGCTTTAGTGTTTGTCTTATTTTTTTCGAGTAGTGCACTATAATCTTTTTTTTTGCAGTTTCTTATTATAAGTAAGTTTGTTTTTGTATCTTTTGTGCTTATTTTCAGATTCACTTGTTCTTTTTGTTAAAAATAGTTTATAGTGAATTCTTTTTCTTACATGCATTTGCTAAACCCGTCCAGGGACTCATTATCTTTTTCTTTTACAATTGCTTTCTATTTTTGGCCAGTGCAGGTCATAAAGGGCCATGAAAGTTCTTAAGGAGATATTATCAGCTGCATCTACATTGGTTTCTTCCAAGAGAAATTTCCAGTTTTTGTTTCCGCTAAACTGACTTTAAAGGCGTCGAGCGCGTTATCATTTAACAATCTAATAAGTTTAGTGACATGAGTTTTTTCATCATTAGTTTTCCTATTTTTTAGGTTATACAAAACAAAAACAGGTCGGTGATCACTTCCATCCGTTACTAGAATCCCACTTGGAAGGTCTTTGCTGAGAACATCTGAAAATATATGATCACTTAGTGAGCAACTGTGTGGAGTTATTCGTGTTGGCCTGGTTATTTTAGGAAACAAAGACAGACTGTATAGAGTATTTCAGAAAAAAACCTATGAGTTTTTATTTTAAGTAAATCAATGTTAAAATCTCCACACAAAAAAACACTTCCCAGATAGCAAAAGGACATTGTTTCAACATTGAAATAGTTTTATGGCCTGTGATTGAATAGATGTTGAACACAACGTTGATTTTTTATCTTTTCTGACATAGAATCAATGTCATGCAAAAAAAACATTGATTAGGAGTTGAATAGATGTCAAAATTCAAACATTTTTAAACATGGATTCAACATTGATTAAACTATAGAAATATACCTATATGGTCCGTGTATAAAGTATAATTCATTTTTCGTTTCCACGTTTCTGAATGAAAGTCCATCCATCCATTTTCTTCCGCTTTATCCGGGGCCGGGTCGCGGGGGCAGCAGTCTCAGCAGAGATGCCCAGACTTCCCGATCCACGCACACCTCTTCCAGCTTTTCTGGGGGGACCCCGAGGCGACTCCAGGCCAGCTCGGAGACATAGTCCCACCAGCGTGTCCTGGGCCTTCCACGAGGCCTCCTCCCAATAGGACATGCCTGGAACACCTCCCGAAGGAGGCGACCAGGAGGCATCCGGAACAGATGCCCTAGCCACCTCAGCTGGCTCCTTTCGACGTGGAGGAGCAGCGACTCGAGTCCGAGCTCCTCCCGATCTCGGAGGGTGCGCCCAGCCACCCTGCGAAGGAAACTCATTTTGGCCGCTTGTATTCGCGATCTTGTCCTTTCGGTCATTACCCAAATCTCATGACCATAGGTGAGGGTGGGAACGTAGATCGATCGGTAAATCGAGAGCTTTGCCTCAGACTCAGCTCCCTCTTCACCACAACAATCCGATACAGCGACCGCATCACTGCTGACGCCGCACCGATCCGTCTATCGATCTCACGCTCCATCCGTCCCTCACCCGTAAACATGACCCCGAGATACTTGAACTCCTCCACTTGGGGCAAGGACTTCCCACCGACCTGAAGCGGGGAAACCACCTTTTTCCGGTGGAGAACCATGGCCTCAGATTTGGAGGTGCTGATCCTCATCCCGGCCGCTTCACACTCGGCTGCAAACCGCCCCAGAGAGCGCTGGAGGTCCTGATTTGATGAAGCCAACAGAACAACATCGTCTGCAAACAGCAGAGATGAGATCCTGAGGTTCCCAAACAGGACACCCTCCGGCCCCTGGCTGCGCCTAGAAATTCTGTCCATATAGGTAATGAACAGAACCGGCATGGACCAACACGTCAGGTCTGACTTACTGCCGGCAATGCGAACCAAGCTCCTGCTGCGGTCATATTAAGGGATAACCCTTAATAGGGGACCCTGGACCCCATACTCATGGACAGGGCACCACGAGGGACACGGTCGAACACTTTCTCCAGATCCACAAAACACATGTGGACTGGTTGGGCGAACTCCCACAAACCCTCGAGCACCCGATGAAGGGTATAGAGCTGGTCCAGTGTTCCACGACCAGGACGAAAACCGCATTGTTCCTCCTGGATCCGAGGTTCGACTATTGGCCGGATCCTCCTCTCCAGCACCCTGGAATAGACCTTACCGGGGAGGCTGAGGAGTGTGATCCCTCTGTAATTGGAGCACACCCTCTGATCCCCCTTCTTGAAGAGAGGGACCACCACCCCGGTCTGCCAATCCAGAGGTACTGTCCCCGACCGCCACGCGATGTTGCAGAGACGTGTCAGCCAAGACAGCCCTACAACATCCAGAGACTTAAGGTACTCGGGACGAATCTCATCCACCCCTGGGGCCTTGCCACCGAGAAGCTTTCTAACCACCTCGGTGACTTCAACTTGGGTGATGGACGAGCCCCCCTCCGAGTCCCCAGCCTCTGCTTCCTCCTCGGAAGACGTAACGGTGGGATTGAGGAGATCCTCGAAGTACTCCTTCCACCGCCCGACCACATCCCCAGTCGAGGTCAGCAACCCCCCACCCGCACTGTAAACAGTGTTGGTGAAGCACTGCTTCCCCCTCCTGAGGCGCCGGATGGTTTGCCAGAATCTCTTTGAGGCCGACCGGTAGTCCTCCTCCATGGCTTCTCCAAACTCCTCCCAGACCCGAGTTTTTGCCTCTGCGACTGCACGAGCTGCAGCACGCTTGGCCTGCCGGTACCTCTCAGCTGCCTCCGGAGTCCCACAAGCCAACAAGGCCAGATAGGACTCCTTCTTCCGCTTGACGGCATCCCTTACTTCCGGGCGCCACCACCGGGTTCGGGGATTGCCGCCGCGACAGGCACCAGAGACCTTACAGCCACAACTACGAGCAGCCGCATCGACAATGGAGGAGGAGAACATGGTCCACTCGGACTCCATGGCTCCAACCTCCCTCGGAATCTGGGTGAAGCTCTTCCGGAGGTGGGAGTTGAAGACCCTACTGACAGAGGGATCCACCAGACGTTCCCAACAGACCCTCACAACACGTTTGGGCCTGCCAGGTCTGACCGGCTTCTTCCCCTGCCAGCGGATCCAGCTCACCACCAGGTGGTGATCGGTTGACAGCTCAGCCCCTCTCTTCACCCAAGTGTCCGAGACACGCGGCCGGAGATCGGATGACACAACTACAAAGTCGATCATCGACCTCCTGCCTAGGGTGTCCTGGTGCCACGTGCACTTATGGACATCCTTGTGCTCGAACATGGTGTTTGTTATGGACAAACCGTAACTAGCACAGAAGTCCAATAAAAGAACACCACTCGGGTTCTGATCGGGGAGGCCGTTCTTCCCCATCACCCCCACCCAGGTCTCACTGTCGTTACCCACGTGGGCGTTGAAGTCCCCCAGTAGAACAATGGAGTCCCCAGCCGGAGCACCATCTAGTACCCCCCCAGGGACTCCAAGAAGGCCGGGTACTCTGCACCGATGTTGGGCCCGTAGGCCGAGACAACGCTGAGAGACCTGTCCCCGACCCGAAGGCGTAGGGACGCGACCCTCTCGTTCACCGGGGTGAACTCCAACACGTGACGGCTGAGCTGGGGGGCTATAAGCAAACCCACCCCAGCCCGCCGCCTCTCCCCGCGGGCAACTCCAGAAAAATGGAGCGTCCAGCCCCTCTCCAGGAGTTGGGATCCGGAACCCAGGCTGTGCGTGGAGGTGAGCCCGACTATATCTAGCCGGTACCTCTCAACCTCCCGCACGAGCTCAGGCTCCTCCCCCCCAGCGAGGTGACGTTCCATGTCCCGAACGCCAGAAGCTGCGCACGCGGACCAGGTCGTCGAGGCACCTGCCTTCGACTGCCACCCAGTCCTCTCTGCACCCGAAATGAAATTGTTCGTGCATATTTCCTTTTATCGATTTTCAAATTAAAATCCAAAACAAATTAACCAAAACACAACGTTTCTCATTTTTGGTAATGAAACGAAATCAGTCCAAATGGCTTCAATTTGGATTTTTGTATATGATGCATACAACGAAAAATGGCATTTTAAATTACTAACGAAGCCTTATTTGATTTTGTTATATTGTTTTATTTGTTTGTGGTCAACCGGAAGCTGAGTTGACTGTACATCGCATATTATGGTCCGCCTTGACACACCTGAAGAACTTGTCTTCATTAGCCTATTCTGAGCGAGACTTACTTGGCCCGCACACATTTGACTCACTTTTTCAGGAGTTGGCGCTCAGTGCTGCTTTTATGTTTAACTGGGATTTCACTTCCAGATACGCACGAGGCAGAGACAGCCCACCTGCATTAGCAGGTTGAGCCACAGCCCACTAGATGGTGCACTGGAATTTGCGGTCACGGTGACGCGCTGTTGAACTAAATAACTCTACTCATTAAATACATAGTGGATTAACTTGAACTGAATTACAGGGATTCACTTCATACGTGCTTGTTTTTTCTTTAGCTGACATGTCATTTGATCTGTTTAATACCCAACGATGGCATCAGGTGAAGAGAAAACCCATCATATGATACATCTTTGATGCCTCATCAATGTCTCATGTATGTGCGTAAAAACATGGCTGGCAAAAAAACAATTATGTAATAAATTGCTTTATTAAAACACTTGTAGGTTAACATAACAGTCCTACACCTCTCACTTGGCACTGAGGCCATTGTGGAACATTATGTGATACAACCAACCTTTTGTGAACCAACAGCTCTATGCTTATGGTGTTTCCATCATCAAATAAAAAAAACATCACTAAAGTAAACTCTACATTTGGGAACACAGTTCAATTAGATGTAAGAGAGCGTTTTCAAATGGCCTTGGGTTGTTGTTCACTATATTGTCAAAGATCAATTCAATATCACCAAATGTTTCCACAAATCTGCTCCTTACAGATCAAATGACATGTCAGCTAAAGAAAAAACAAGCACATATGAAGTGAATACCTGTAATTCAGTTCAAGTTAATCCACTATGTATTTAATGAGTAGAGTTATTTAGTTCAACAGCGTGTCACCGTGACCGCAAATTCCAGTGCGCCATCTAGTGGGCTGTGGCTCAACCTGCTAGTGCAGGTGGGCTGTCTCTGCCTCGTGCGTATCTGTAAGTGAAATCCCAGTTAAACATAAAAGCAGCACTGAGCGCGAACTCCTGAAAAAGTGAGTAAAATGTGTGCGGGCCAAGTAAGTCTCGCTCAGAATAGGCTAATGAAGACAAGTTCTTCAGGTGTATCAAGGCGGACCATAATATGCGACGTACAGTCAACTCAGCTTCCGGTTGACCCAAACAAATAAAACAATATAACAAAATCAAATAAGGCTTCGTTAGTAATTTAAAATGCCATTTTTCGTTGTATGCATCATATACAAAAATCCAAATTCAAGCCATTTGGACTGATTTCGTTTCATTACCAAAAATGAGAAACGTTGTGTTTTGGTTAATTTGTTTTGGATTTTAATTTGAAAATCGATAAAAGGAAATATGCACGAACACTTTCATTCAGAAACGAAAAACGAAAAATGAATTATACTTTCTTTTGCACGTTTAAAATATGCGGTTTCCATGTCATTTTACAATCAATGATCACTCCAAGAAATTGTATTGTAGTGTAGTTACTCTTTCTATTTCATTTTCGTTAATAGTGATCCTGGTCTCATTATTTATCTCTTTATTGCTAAATACCATACATTTTGTTTTATATAAATTTAGTGAATTTATTATGTATTCAAATCAAACCAATTCTTTAGTTTATATAATTCTCTCTCTACCACCAACACAAGCTCTATAGGATTTGGGCTAAAGCAATAAATTGTTGTATCCGCGAAGAGAATAAAATGAAGAACATCAGATATTTTACAAATATCATTAATATATAACAAAAATAACTTGGGGCCCAAAACGGAGCCTTACGGAACCCCACAATTAATTCTCTGTAAGCAGGACGCAACTCCATTTAAGTTAACATTGAAAACGATCTGTTAAATAATTTTCTAACCAACAATGTACGTTTCCCCTGAATCCATATTTTTCCAATTCATGTAATAATATTCTGTGATTGATGGTATCGAAAGCTTTCTGTAAATCTAAAAAAACTCAGATTGTATGTAATTTGTTATCTACTGGTTGTGATATATTTTGTACCATTTTAACAAGTGCCATTGTTGTTGACCTATGAGCTATAAAACCAAACTAATATTCTTTCATTATATTGTTCACTTCAACATAGCTATCTAATCAAATCAAAAACAAATAATTTCTCTAATATTTTTGAAAATTGTGACAACAGAGAAATAGGTCGATAATTACAAAACAAATGTTTGTCGCCACCTTTGTACAATGGGAGAACTTTTAATATTTTCATTTGATTTGGGAATATGCCAGTTTTAAAGGATTGATTACAAATATATGTAAATATTACATTTATATGTTATCGTTTTGAATGGGCAGCATTCGCTATAGATTTCTAGTCCTCTCTCTAAAAAAATACCAGGTTGAATTAACGCCGAGGCTTCATGACAAAAAACAACAAAAACGTGACAAAGATGCAGCGGCAACGTGTAAAAAAAAATCATTTTTGTAGGTCTTAGCTTTCAGATGAGATGTTACACTGTTGCTCTCCAGTCCAGAAGCTTTTAGATTTGGGTAAAGACAAACTGGAGCACTCTGTAATTAGTGTGGAGTATGTCTCCCTCTTGTGGTGGTTCTGAGACACTGCCGCTTGTGGTGTTGTCTCTATGGTAATATGAACCAAACCGGAACAATGCGCCCAAGTACTACAGTTTTCACATAATATGGAGTCTATCTTACTCCATCCAGGGAATATAAGTACACATGCTACTTTTACTTTTATCAAATAACTGGCTACTTTGAATGGAGTCACTTACGGTAAGCTTGTATTCACTTGTAATGACTATTGTCAAGATTAGTAGAAGATTGTGGGATTGGAATTACAGTAGAAGTAGTAGCTAGTTGCAGTGTTGGAGTGCAACTAAATACATGTATTTACAATACTCATTTTGAGTAAATGTATTCTGATAAAGTTACACTTTTGAGAGTATTTAGAATACAGTTACTTTCCAAATATCAAGGGGAAACATCCCAGTATCAATCTTTCCATTTTAGCTCCATGTTGCACGGCATTATTAGGAAATAACTTTTAACGTTGAGCTGTTTTTCCTCCTAAACTAAAACAGATTTTAACGCCTTATGCCACAGTTCATACCAACACACGTGTCACATGATGCTGTATCTGCTGCTCCATTCGCCGAGAGAGTTTAAGAGTTCCTAATTAATGGTAAGTGAGTTTATAACAGGTGTTCCAACAATCGTAGTCTCCATTTTTGCAATTATAAGGCATATTTGTCAATATATTGACAATCAATTTGAAAGTATTCAATATATTCAGAATACAGTCCTCTGATTAGACAAAGTAACGGAATACGTTACAACATACATTTTAAGGCAAGTATTCAGTAACTAAATACAATGTCAAAGTATTCTTCCCAACACTGGCTAGGTGTAATGGTAGAAGTTGTGGTGGAGAAACGCAATAGAATAAGAAAAACATCTAGGTTTGATCTAGGTTTTCTACGCTGTTGGCCGCACTTTCAAGAATAGTTTATAAAGATAAGGAAAGAATAAATTGTCATAAAAAATGCAAACAACATTTTTAATTTCTCTTTTTCAGGAAAGAATGTGCATGTTTTATATTGATGCCAAAGACAAAAATGGAGCACGATGTGAATGCAGCTTTGGAGAATTCAATAGAAGCCCCGCCTCAGCTGAGCAATCTCCAAGACCAAGAGCATCCTGGGAAATGTGGGCATGAGCGGATGTTTGCCTCTCTCCATCACGAGCAGCAGAAACTTAGGCAAGTCCTACATTTGGCGAACGCTGTTCTCCTCAGCGGTCCCGACTCCCAATGTTCACAAGAAGAGTCCCCACGCCGGTTCAGTTCTGAAAAGACTGCTTTGTCCTGTGACTCAGAAGTGTTGCTTAAAGATACTGGATCCACAAAGATCAGTTTCAGAGTAAATAATAAAGTAAACAGACGTCAGTGTTAGAGTAAATAATAAAGTAAACAGACGTCTGTCAGAGTAAATAATAAAGTAAACAGACGTTAGTGTTAGAGTAAATAATAAAGTTAACAGACGTCAGTGTTAGAGTAAATAATAAAGTAAACAGACGTCAGTGTTAGAGTAAATAATAAAGTAAACAGACGTCTGTCAGAGTAAATAATAAAGTAAACAGACGTCAGTTTTAGAGTAAATAATAAAGTAAACAGATGTCAGTGTCAGAGTAAATAATAAAGTAAACAGACGTCAGTGTTAGAGTAAATAATAAAGTAAACAGACGTCAGTGTTAGAGTAAATAATAAAGTAAACAGACGTCAGTGTTAGCAGAGTAAATAATAAAGTAAACAGACGTCAGTGTCAGAGTAAATAATAAAGTAAACAGACGTCAGTGTTAGCAGAGTAAATAATAAAGTAAACAGACGTCAGTGTTAGCAGAGTAAATAATAAAGTAAACAGACGTCAGTGTTAGAGTAAATAATAAAGTAAACAGACGTCAGTGTTAGAGTAAATAATAAAGTAAACAGACGTCAGTGTTAGAGTAAATAATAAAGTAAACAGACGTCAGCGTTAGCAGAGTAAATAATAAAGTAAACAGACGTCAGTGTTAGAGTAAATAATAAAGTAAACAGACGTCAGTGTCAGAGTAAATAATAAAGTTAACAGACGTCAGTGTTAGAGTAAATAATAAAGTTAACAGACGTCAGCGTTAGCAGAGTAAATAATAAAGTAAACAGACGTCAGTGTTAGAGTAAATAATAAAGTAAACAGACGTCAGTGTTAGCAGAGTAAATAATAAAGTAAACAGACGTCAGTGTTAGCAGAGTAAATAATAAAGTAAACAGACGTCAGTGTTAGAGTAAATAATAAAGTAAACAGACGTCAGTGTTAGAGTAAATAATAAAGTAAACAGACGTCAGTGTTAGAGTAAATAATAAAGTAAACAGACGTCAGTTTTAGAGTAAATAATAAAGTAAACAGACGTCAGTGTTAGAGTAAATAATAAAGTAAACAGACGTCAGTGTTAGAGTAAATAATAAAGTAAACAGACGTCAGTGTTAGAGTAAATAATAAAGTAAACAGACGTCAGTTTTAGAGTAAATAATAAAGTACACAGACGTCAGTTTTAGAGTAAATAATAAAGTAAACAGACGTCAGTGTTAGAGTAAATAATAAAGTAAACAGACGTCAGTGTCAGAGTAAATAATAAAGTAAACAGACGTCAGTGTTAGAGTAAATAATAAAGTAAACAGACGTCAGTGTCAGAGTAAATAATAAAGTAAACAGACGTCAGTGTCAGAGTAAATAATAAAGTAAACAGACGTCAGTGTCAGAGTAAATAATAAAGTAAACAGACGTCAGTGTCAGAGTAAATAATAAAGTAAACAGACGTCAGTGTTAGAGTAAATAATAAAGTAAACAGACGTCTGTCAGAGTAAATAATAAAGTAAACAGACGTCAGTGTTAGAGTAAATAATAAAGTAAACAGACGTCAGTGTTAGAGTAAATAATAAAGTAAACAGACGTCAGTGTTAGAGTAAATAATAAAGTAAACAGACGTCAGTTTTAGAGTAAATAATAAAGTAAACAGACGTCAGTGTTAGAGTAAATAATAAAGTAAACAGATGTCAGTGTCAGAGTAAATAATAAAGTAAACAGACGTCAGTTTTAGAGTAAATAATAAAGTAAACAGACGTCAGTTTTAGAGTAAATAATAAAGTAAACAGACGTCAGTGTTAGCAGAGTAAATAATAAAGTAAACAGATGTCAGTTTTAGAGTAAATAATAAAGTAAACAGACGTCAGTGTCAGAGTAAATAATAAAGTAAACAGACGTCAGTGTTAGAGTAAATAATAAAGTAAACAGACGTCAGTGTCAGAGTAAATAATAAAGTAAACAGACGTCAGTGTTAGAGTAAATAATAAAGTAAACAGACGTCAGTGTTAGAGTAAATAATAAAGTAAACAGACGTCAGTTTTAGAGTAAATAATAAAGTAAACAGACGTCAGTGTCAGAGTAAATAATAAAGTAAACAGACGTCAGTGTCAGAGTAAATAATAAAGTAAACAGACGTCAGTGTTAGAGTAAATAATAAAGTAAACAGACATCAGTTTTAGAGTAAATAATAAAGTAAACAGATGTCAGTGTCAGAGTAAATAATAAAGTAAACAGACGTCAGTGTCAGAGTAAATAATAAAGTAAACAGACGTCAGTGTTAGAGTAAATAATAAAGTAAACAGACGTCAGTGTCAGAGTAAATAATAAAGTAAACAGACGTCAGTGTTAGAGTAAATAATAAAGTAAACAGACGTCAGTTTTAGAGTAAATAATAAAGTACACAGACGTCAGTTTTAGAGTAAATAATAAAGTAAACAGACGTCAGTGTTAGAGTAAATAATAAAGTAAACAGACGTCAGTGTCAGAGTAAATAATAAAGTAAACAGACGTCAGTGTTAGAGTAAATAATAAAGTAAACAGACGTCAGTGTCAGAGTAAATAATAAAGTAAACAGACGTCAGTGTCAGAGTAAATAATAAAGTAAACAGACGTCAGTGTCAGAGTAAATAATAAAGTAAACAGACGTCAGTGTTAGAGTAAATAATAAAGTAAACAGACGTCAGTGTCAGAGTAAATAATAAAGTAAACAGACGTCAGTGTCAGAGTAAATAATAAAGTAAACAGACGTCAGTGTCAGAGTAAATAATAAAGTAAACAGACGTCAGTTTTAGAGTAAATAATAAAGTAAACAGACGTCAGTGTTAGCAGAGTAATTAATAAAGTAAACAGATGTCAGTTTTAGAGTAAATAATAAAGTAAACAGACGTCAGTGTCAGAGTAAATAATAAAGTAAACAGACGTCAGTGTTAGAGTAAATAATAAAGTAAACAGACGTCAGTGTCAGAGTAAATAATAAAGTAAACAGACGTCAGTGTTAGAGTAAATAATAAAGTAAACAGACGTCAGTTTTAGAGTAAATAATAAAGTAAACAGACGTCAGTGTTAGAGTAAATAATAAAGTAAACAGACGTCAGTGTTAGAGTAAATAATAAAGTAAACAGACGTCAGTGTTAGAGTAAATAATAAAGTAAACAGATGTCAGTGTCAGAGTAAATAATAAAGTAAACAGATGTCAGTGTCAGAGAAAATAATAAAGTAAACAGACGTCAGTTTTAGAGTAAATAATAAAGTAAACAGACGTCGGTTTTAGAGTAAATAATAAAGTAAACAGACGTCAGTGTTAGAGTAAATAATAAAGTAAACAGACGTCATTTTCTCTTACTTTCGGGGCACTTGTCATTTATTTCCCTCCATAGATTGAAAATTAATACAGCTAGGGTGCTAATTTTACAGTATGTTCCTGTCATGGGTGTGTGCAGTCATGGGCTAAAATTTCAAGCTTGTGTGACCTTTGCTTCTATCAGGATTACAGACAAAATTGGCTTTTCCCATATAATTTCCCAGAAAACATGTATCTTTTCCCCCATAATTTAAAATTTAATATAGGTAGGGGCCTAATTTTACAGTATGTTCATGTCATGGGAGTGTACAGTCATGGGCTAAAGTTTCAAGTTTGTGTGACCTTTGCTTCTATCAGGAATCCAGAAAAAAAATTGCTTTTTAGGCCCAGACTTTGCCAGGTTTCGTTTGGACTAAATGTCATCACTGAAAAGTGCCCCTTTTGTAAATAGGGTTTCATAGCTTTTGGGACTCAACATATGTATGCTATTATGCTTCTGACACAATTTTCAACTATGTTACACATCATCCTTTGCCCCCTGTTCAAATATTGGTGTTACATTTCATCTTGACCAATAGAAACTAAAGTAGCTAGCTGACCCTCGATCTGTTGAACTTGACACTTTAGAATCCTATTCTATACCTATTTAAAGGAGTATGTGCTGAAAAAAATGGCTAAGTGTAATTGTAAGTATAATGGTTATGTGTTTTAAGAATGACAATTGTATGGAATTACATCTTTTTTATTTTAAAACCTCACAATTATAAAAACAAATATACAAACATTTTTTACAAAATCTACAAATAAAATTATGTACACAATTGAACTTTTTTTGAGTATGTGTGTATATATATATATATATTTTTTTTTTTTTTTGGGGTGGGGGAACTTGAAATATACAAAAAAAACTTACAACATTTACAAATAAAATTATTTACAAAAGTAGAACTTTTTTTTTATATATATATTTTTTTGGGGGGGGGGGGGGACTTGACATTTACAATAACATTTTACAAAATGTACTGTTATGGCAAGTTGGTTAAGGTAACTTAACTACCTGCCTCAAGGACGCCAACTCACCCCCCCGCTGTTCTATTCAATTAACCGCAGGAAGGAACCGGTCTTCCTCCCGCACCGTCAGACATGACGCAAATGACTCTCTCACCTATTGTCCCTTTTACATTTTGCATCTCTATTGTCCCTTATGTTTACATCTCCATGGCACAAAGATTGCCTCTCACCAGGCAAGGCGCCTCGCCATCTGGATGCGCGTCTGAAGCTGTGACCCCTCCCACCTTTTGTGGGTGTGACTGTCTTTCATGTGTTACCTATGTAAGGGGGACCGGTGGCTGGTCCCGGCAGGGCCCACCATGTAAGACTGTGTGGCTCTCCGCACATGTGTGAAATAAATTTACATCTTTGATTAAGACATCTTTCCAGCTTTTTCCTTTATTGGGGTATGAAATTCCACGACAGTACAAATACAGTTATTTACAAAAATACTATTTATATATATATGGATGGATGGCTGGCTGGCAGGTCGCTGGATGGCAGGTCGCTGGATGGATGGATGGCTGAATGTTTGATCTGATTATATTTTTTTCAACTGTACACTGGAATTTTTAATTTTATGTCTTAAAAGATGGGTGTAGCTCTTGGTGGTCGGTTTGAAGGGGGTCTTTTTTTGGGGGGAATATTTATTCTTTATCTTGTTTGCCTTTTGTTGGGTCTATCAAAGAAAAACAAATGGCAATGTTCCTGTCATGGGTGTGTGCAGTCATGGGCCAAAATTTCAAGCTTGTGTGACCTTTGCTTCTATCAGGATTCCAGACAAAATTGGCGCTTCCCATATAATTTCCCACAAAACATGCATCTTTTCCCCCATAATTTAAAATTTAATATAGGTAGGGGCCTAATTTTACAGTATGTTCATGTCATGGGAGTGTACAGTCATGGGCCAAAGTTTCAAGTTTATGTGACCTCTGCTTCTATCAGGATTCCAGACAAAATTGGCTTTTTAGGCCCAGACTTTGCCAGGTTTCGTTTGGACTAAATGTCATCACTGAAAAGTGCCCCTTTTGTAAATAGGGTTTCATAGCTTTTGGGACTCAACATATGTATGCTATTATGCTTCTGACACAATTTTCAACTATGTTACACATCATCCTTTGCCCCCTGTTCAAATATTGGTGTTACATTTCATCTTGACCAATAGAAACTAAAGTAGCTAGCTGACCCTCGATCTGTTGGACATGACACTTTAGAATCCTATTCTATACCTATTTAAAGGGGTATGTGCTGAAAAAAATGGCTAAGTGTAATTGTAAGTATAATGGTTATGTGTTTTAAGAATGACAATTGTATGGAATGACATCTTTTTATTTTAAAACACCACAATTATAAAAACAACTTGAAATTTACAATAAAATTTTACATTTACAAATAAAATTATGTACAAAAGTAGAACTTTTTTTTATTTTTTTATTTTTTTTTGGGGGGGGGGAACTTGACATTTACAATAACATTTGACAAAATGGACAAATACAGTTATTTACAAAAATATAACTTTTTTTTTATATATATTTTTTTTTTTGGGGGGGGGGGAACTTGACATTTACAATAACATTTGACAAAATGGACAAATACAGTTATTTACAAAAATATAACTTTTTTTATTTTATTTATATATATATATATATATATATATATATATATATATATATATTTATATATATATTTATATATATATATTTGTTTTTTTGGGGGGGGGATGGATGGCTGGTCGCTGGATGGATGGATGGATGGCAGGTCGCTGGGTGGCGGGTGGGTGGATGGATGGCTGGTCGCTGGATGGATGGATGGCAGGTCGCTGGGTGGATGGATGGCTGGTCGCTGGATGGATGGCTGGATGGCAGGTGGGTGGATGGATGGATGGCTGGTCGCTGGATGGATGGCAGGTGGGTGGATGGATGGATGGCTGGTCGCTGGATGGCAGGTGGGTGGATGGATGGATGGCAGGTCGCTGGATGGCTGGGTGGCGGGTGGGTGGATGGATGGATGGCTGGTCGCTGGATGGATGGCTGGTCGCTGGATGGATGGATGGCTGGATGGCAGGTGGGTGGATGGATGGATGGCAGGTCGCTGGATGGATGGCTGGATGGCAGGTGGGTGGATGGATGGATGGCAGGTCGCTGGGTGGCGGGTGGGTGGATGGATGGATGGCTGGTCGCTGGATGGCTGGTCGCTGGATGGATGGATGGCTGGATGGCAGGTCGCTAGATGGATGGATGGCTGGGTGGGTGGATGAGTGGATGGATGGGTGGGTGGATGTGTGGATGGGTTATATCTGATTATAATAATTTTGTTAACTGAACGCTGCAATTTTTCATTTTTTGTCTTAGAAGATGGCTATTGGTCTTGGTGGTCTGTTTGAAGGGGCTTTTTTTTGGGGGGGAATATTTATTTTTTATCTTTCTGGCCTTTTGTTGGGTCTATCAAAGAAAAACAAATGGCAATTAGATGTAAACAAAAACTACACACTAAATCTAAACTTGGGTTGAATTGAAAGTGTATCACTCACCTGGCTCAGCTGTTTCGGTGGGGCTGGAGAGAGGGAGGGACTGGCACCAAGAAGCCTCTTCCTCACTGATTCGGGCGTAGGATGGGGTGGGACGGCGGCGGAGGTTGAAGGCACGGGATGCGCGTTGGATGCGCAGCTTAGTGCGATAAAGCACTGTCTGATCTCCCGTGCCTTCTTCACGGTCTTATACAGGGCGTAAAATCGCTCCTGCGTTGCAAGGGTGTGGCACATAAATTGTGCCACACCCTCTCGCGTTGCCCTGTCCGCGTTCTGTTCAAAATTCTGGAGATAATAGGGAAATAAAAAAGTGAAAAACACATTTGGTAACAATAAGTACATGTTTCCTTTAAACTTACAAATGTGGACACCGCCGTCCGAATATCCAGGAAGTCTGGCTCTCCCTGGAGTCCCATGTCGTGCCACGCCCGAATCAGGTACCGCTTGAGGTCCTTCATGGTGCCAGTCCCTGTATTGCAAAAAAAAAAAGGGTTCCTGGGCTTGGACCGGTGAAGGAGGCCAATCCACCTGGTACACCAGCCGTACTCCTCTGCCTCCATGTATATTTGGGCCACCCCGTACTTGTGCGTGGTTTTGTGGTTCGAAATCTGCACACAAGATAATTGCAAGGGTAAACCATTGTCAGTTTCTGTAATGGGTGTTTCACTTGGATATGGAAATTGCACTTACGTTGATGAGGTAGCCGGACTCCTCCGAGCCATCGGCGGCCTCCACCTCCCTGACCAGCAGGTTGGTGAACACGCACGACCGATGGCCGTAGATGCAGGCCAGGTATGCGGCAAGGTGTCCGAGGAACACAAACCTGGCCTTGACATCCTCGACTGGGGCGGCCTCAACCTCATCTGAAGAAAGACCATTGAATTAAAACCCACATACAAAGTCATGCTCTTCAAAATTACCACAACATTTTGAAAAAGAATATTACCCAGGAGGGAGGACATCCTTTCTCGCCCCAGTCGGATGCAGGAGGCGAGGTCCTCCTTGGACAGCAGCCGGTCCAGTTTGGCAGCCTTGACCGTCTGCTGATGAGCTGTCACGGACCGGCTGAAGTCCAAGGCCAGCTTGCGCACCTCATGATGGACCGACCTCACCTCCTGCAGGGGAATCCGGCTACCTTTCACCCCGAATCGGAGGAGGTAGTCCAGGAACGACTTTGCGTTGGTGAGGAACGCTATAATGGTCGGGGGCACTTTCCCCAGAGCCTCGAGGACAATCGGGTATCTTTTGGAAAACATAATTCAAATGTTATACATGAATATAGCTTCATCAAATTCCCCCCCAAGGATTTTATACTCACGCTCTGATCATTTCCACATCATTTAAAAAGGTCCAGTCCCACACCCTTGTCCCTTCCGCGCGCGTCAAGACGAGAAAGGCAACAAAACACTTGACCCGCGTGGCCTGGGAAATGCAGTTTTGCTGCACTTTCTCGGTGGCGTTGGCGCGGAAGATGTGTGAGGTGTAGGACTCCATTTGGTCCTCTGCAAGTACAAAGAGAAGCATTTCAGAAAGATTCATATATTGCACTTTTAAAAATCATTTTCAACTGAGTGGAACTAAATCACGTCTTCACTTACCGATGCTCTGGGGAAATGGGAAGCGGGAAGTGCTCCCCCGCTTGCGGTCCATGAATAATGTGTGGAGCACAGGGTGCACCGGCAGCGTCCGCACTTCGCTTTTCTGCAAATGAGAAGAAAACACGAGTTCATAATCTCAGCAAGAAAAGCAAAATGACATTTGTCAAAGACATTTTGACTCACCCTTTCCGCATACAGCTCTTTGACATGCTGCCTCAACACTGACGGTGCAACCTTCATGGACCGCAGGAGGCCCCTTTCCATTTCCTCGGCCACTTTAAAGTCTTCTGTATCCTCCTCCTCTTCATCCTCTTCCTCCTCCACTTTCTTCTTCTCCTCCTCCTGCTGCTTATTGTTCTCCTTCTCCTCCTCGTCCTTATTGTTCTTCTTCTCCTTCTTCTTCTTTCCCTTCTCCACCTCCTCCTGCTGCTCCTCCTCCACTCCCTCCTTCTCTCCCTTCTCCTCCTCCTTCTCTCCCTTCTCCTCCTCTTCCTGCTGCTCCTTCTTCTCCTCCTCCTCCTGCTGCTCCTCCCCCTCCTCCTCCACTCCCTCCATCTCCTCCACTCCCTCCTTCTCTCCCTCCATCTCCTCCACTCCCTCCATCTCCTCCACTCCCTCCTTCTCTCCCTCCATCTCCTCCACTCCCTCCTTCTCTCCCTTCTCCTCCTCCTCCTCCTCTCCCTTCTCTTCCCCCCCGTCCTCCTCAGACAACAACGAAATCTCTGCAAGTCCAAAGAAAGATTTTGCAGAAATAAAAGTGTCATAAAAGGGGCAAGGTAGGTGAAGTGTCTTCCCAAAGGACAAAATGACAGGACTCAACACATGTGTTCACTTACCAATGTCCTCCAAGGGCTCAGCTCCATCGCTGCCATCGCCGCCATCGCTTCCATCACTTCCATTGCCGCCATCGCTTCCATCGCCGCCATCCTCCTCCTCCTCTCCCTCCTCCTCTTCATCAGAGGAGTCAATCTGCAATTAACAACAAATATTAGAACTACTGTAGTAGTAGTAGGACAGGAAATGTTTTCAAAATGATTATAGTCAATAAAATACTAGGTGAAACTCACAATGACAACATTTGGCCTATGTGGCCTCAGCCTCCTGGCTGGCCCTGTTGAGGGCCCTGCTTCCTCTCCGTCCCCGTCCCCCCTCAAGGTCGCCAATTCTCTCTGTAGAAAGAATTCAGATACACAGTTAGAAATATAGACAGATAAGGAGGCATATAAACTGATAAATATTTCACCTCCAGCCTCTCAATAAGACCCTGGGCATCCTCCAACAGGTCACGGTCACGGACGCATGCCGCCAGCCTGCACACGTCCGTGTGTGGCTGTGGGATGTCCAGCCTGGAGACCATGGGGGGAACGGGGTTGGAGGCCCTCAAAAGGGCCAGCTCCTTGATGCAGCCCCTTCGGACTGCCCTTTTAATAATGGCAACCTTTTTCTCCCTGGTGAGGTCCTTGTGGATTTTGATGATGTGCTTGCGCACATGCCCCACGTGGGAAAAGCAGCCACGGACAGGACACCGACCAGCCTTGCTCTCCATCCTGCCCGTGGCGTGCCTGTTTAGGATGTCCCGCTCTGTCTGGTTCTCCACCCCGTGGAACTCCTTTAAAGAGGGGGTATTATGTAAATTCGACTTTGTCAAGCTTTATATCATGTTGTTATGTCATTCCCTCATTAAACACATGCCTGGAGTGTTGCCTTGACTCATTCACGTATTTTTGAGTAATCAGTAAAAACTCTGAAGGCAGCCATTTTAGGTGTAGCAATGCCTGATTCCTCCTAGGTCCTCCTAGGAACGCCCCCACCTCCCGGAGCAGAGCCCCCTCCCTCGCGTGTGGAGCCGGCAGCAGCAGCACAGCGTCAACAACACTACAGCAATTAGCTAGCACCTGGTGGAGCTGCGTCTCCTGAGCTCGTCGTACTCAAGATACTTTTCAGGATAACAAATGCTTTCATTGAAGAAATGTATCTTTGGATGTCAAGACAACTGCACTCTTTTTAGTCTTCCAAAAAATGGTTGGATTTTATTTTTGTAAATGTCGCTCCTCCCAAGAAGATTTGCTTTGTTTGTGCGAGGCATTTTACTGAAGACAGCTTTCTGAACAAATGCTTATTCGACAGTGGAGTAGTACGCAAGTTGTCACTAAATCACGATGCAATACCTTCCCTCAAGAGCACTCCTTCAGAGCCAGCACCAGTAAGTTGAACTTCTCTTGGCTTACATTTTAGCACAATCTTGTCTGCCGTAACTCTGTATTATTCTGAGGATAACCTATTGCGCATTTTGTAAAATAATACTGTAGTTAAGCACACAGGCGTATTAGCATCACAATGGTGTGTTTTCATCAAACTATTAGCCTGTTGCCATGCAATCTGTCGTCAGGCATAGACTATAATAGTAATTAATAAAAGGAAACAAAACGTTTTAATGTTACATTTTTTTTTTAAAACAGATTAAAAAAAAAAGACATGTTATGGTATTACTCTGATTAGTCTGCAAGAAACATGTGAAATGTTCAAAAAGTAGACCAACTTCTAATGATAATAGGTTTTTAATCATGTCGATAAATAATTTTTTTTATAAGCACTGCACACATGAGTTACTCAGAGGGCTTAACAGTAAAAAAAAACGAATTTGCAATTGGAAACGGACTAAAAGCAGACAGTTAAAATCAATACATGTATAAATATAGTCCTGCAATTCTTTGTAATGGTCCTGTAATTTCAAATGCCTGCCTTCTCAACACCGCAATATGAGTTTCATTTTTAGTTTGACATTTTGGTTTGTTCATTTTATATTTGTATGTTTTTGTCAGAGGGCACCTGCAACTATCACATCTTTCAGCAACAAGATCCGTGGCTACACAACTATCTGCTGGGACCTTGAGCAGAGAACACTACAGGAGTAAAGGTAATCGATACATTTACTGCCATGTTATTGCAAATATCGAACATTTCAAATGCTTTGTACAGGTACTCAAGCCAGCGTGAACACTATAAGCAGAGGCACTGGTACAGAGCAGTCCTTGCCACAGTTTTCATCAACACCTGTTAAACCAACATCTGGGGTTGGTGCAAGGCCACCAAAACGCCCTCATCTAAAGTTGGAGGAGGAAGAGGAAGATGACTGTATCTCAAGATTCAACTTATGAGCCAGGAGATAGTTACAGACCTGTCTGACCTAATGTAAGATTTCCATATTCATTTGTTGTGATATCTGATGTCATTAGATATTTATTTGATGTACTGGCGTAACATATATATTTTGTGTGAACAGTGAAATGGAGTCTCCTTCTGAGTTAGAAGATGCAAAATACATCGTATTTGAGAGTGCCCTCAGAGAGCGGTTTGACGATCCAAAATGTCCACGAGCATGATGATCCTTTATTCCCCCAGTGTGAGCATCCAATCAAAGTTTCCAGGGATCGGAATAAGTGGTTCAAACCTTGTATGTGTGTTATTGATCAATAATGTTCATGTATCAGGAGTTACAGCATTATCTTTATTGACCTTATTGCCAATATTCCAGGCACTGTTGCACTTCATAAAGTGGAAAAAATGCTCCTCAACAAAAGAATCCTCAAAGCTGTGCGCAAGCTAAGCTCAAAGCATCAGACATCTGCGCTTGAGTCTTTCCATAGCCTGATTCTACGCTTTATACCCCGAAGAATGTGAATTTCCCCTTCATTGGAATGTCGTGCAGGTATGTTTATCTGTCATGTTATGGATTTATCATGCTTACCCTTTTTGCAAAGGCTAATCTGTTTTCGTATTGTTTACTTTTGTGTTTTACAGATTCCTTCTGGCTTCTATGCACCATAATGAGAATGGTCGCCGCGAGCAGGCTGTGGTAAAGGGACAACTTTTGTGGAAGTTACTGCAAGGCCGATCAAAACCAATGCCACATTTGGTACCGTAAAAAAAGCTTTATTATATAATACCTACTGCAAAAGTGCACATATTTTTCTTCTAGTTTTTAAAGTATTTATCATTTCACAGGATACAGAAGTGACCTGATGCAGCTGGTTTTCAATGAGATACTTTGCGATCCCAAAAAGTTTCAGAAGGAGCTGAAGAAAGTGCCAGTGCCTCCCACCCTCAGTTGCATGTTTGACAGGCCTTCCAAAGAGGACGTTGTAGCCGCTCAGGTCTCTCGATTTAATCCAGCGGTGCTACATAGTCAACGGGCCGGAAGCCGACATAGTTCCCGGCAGGGTCGGGGAACTCCTGCCGAATCCTCAGAACAGCACACGACGGGATAATGACTCTGGCTCCAAGCAATCCCCAGCACCAACTCACAAAACTGCAATATGAAACACATCTGCAATTGTGAAAAAAATATTGTAAATATTAATGCTTCTACAAATTGTAATGTGTTTTTTTTTTAATAACAGTATTCTTTGAATACATACTCTTCCTGTGTTCTTCTCCGGACTTGCCCATAATCAGCTCTGTATACATTATTGATATTTTGGAGAACCCAGCGATTGAGACAGTTGACATGAAATCCTGGATGGTTTGTGATGCAGTTTGGTTCTGTAGGGAACTGACATATTATTCTCAGGACCTAGCTAAATTAGAAAACATATTTTGTATTGCATAAGATACAGAGCTTTTATACAGCTTTCCAAAGCAGAGACTATACTTGAGTGCACAAAGAACAAAAATGAACATGTGATTTGGGCAGCTTAGACTGATAATCAATTCAGGATGTCTCAGGTAGGTGACAGGTTTTATTTCTGTACAATGGAAGAGGTGTGAAGAGCAGCAAGAACCTGTGTCTGATGTATGGTCATGGTGAGTGAAGATGAGCACAGGTTAGATACAATAGCACGATTAAAACAGCACAGTGCACCCAATAAGAGAAGTAGAAAGTATTAATTCAAGTATTTCAATTATACGCCCTAGGGGTCTCCAGGCAGCAAATGTTTTCTGCTTCTATGGGCATGGTGCGGCAAAAACCACAGCCACACCTATGGGGAGAAAACACAATGGTTTAATTGCAAAACATAGTATAATGATGTATCCGATTTAATAGCAAAGTGTGATGTTACATAAGTGTCAGCTGAACATCCGGCTCAAAATGTATCAATCTATGTTGCTTTTAAATTAAAATAAATTGTTAATCAAACGTTTTGGTGTTGCCCTTTTAAATATTAATGCATTTGTTTTATATAGCTCTTATAAGACTGGCTTTTCTGTTATATTTATGATTTCATTGAAACATAATGCAACATATAGTTTCATTATATTACTGAAAAATTTAGCTTCAAAATTACACAGCCTATATTTATTCATTTATGACAAAAAGGTTGTTTATTACCAAGCAGGCACGTCTTGTACTAGCCTCTGAACTCTCAAAGGTTCGTCTTCAAAGTCACTCTGAGTCAGACGCAGGATCAGATTCGTACGGACGCACGAGCTCCTGCGTAGCCATTGTTCACAAAGCGTAGCTCCTTTCCAACAGTACAATTAAAAATCACCGAAGATCACTCGTAGTTTTAATGCGTGTGGATTAGACCAGAGAACGCATGCAGTGGTGTTGTGATGACGTCTCAGACAGCGTGCTGAAGGGGGCGTGTCGTAAAGGCCCGGAGCTTTCTTAAAGAGACAGTGGCTTATTTCAAGACGTTTGGTACAGCCATTTTGCGAGAGCAAATTTTTGCAAGGCAGTTATTTAAATTTGCTGCTTTTACAGACCAATATAAGGTTTCATCATCATTGTAGTGTGCCATAGACTGGTACTATGTGGTTAAAAAAAACATAATACCCCCTCTTTAAGTGTTTTGTTAAAATTTTACGCCGCTGGCCACATATGGGGCAGGTCCCCGGCTCCTTGGTTTTTGTCATCTGTACACAACATGACAAGCATTACTTCTACAATATTTGCTCCCATACACAAAAGAAATATATAAAAATATATTTCTGAGTATCCAAAATATATGTTAAATATGTGGCAATATATTAGTATTTCAGACAGCTTATAAGGAATATATTTTGAAATATATTGAAATGTATTGTGATATTCATCCACTTATATTTTACATATATTTGCAATTTATAACAGAAGAAATATATGTTTGATTGCACATCCGTGCACACTACTCATATTGTCCATGGGCCAGACCAGATATCGGTAGCGAAAAGGTGGCAAAGACTATTAACCGTAACCATAGTTCCTCAAACTGAAACCTGAGACATTTTTTCACAATTTTCACACAAACAGTTTTACTACGTTTGACGCTGTTTCTTCCAGGAACATCACAGACTCAAATGTTTTATACTGGGAAACTTTCTAGACTGAGGATTCAGGAAATGTATAACATGTCAGTACTTTCTCAGCTTAAGTCCCACCAGGTGTTCCAACCTTGGAATGGCGGATATAGGCTTATTTCTATGGGAGATGCTGCTATGAGGTGGACATTCTTTTACTTCGTGGCAGTGAGGCCTTAAGTTGACTTTGAGGAACTATGGTTACCGCAGTAATTGTCACATAGTACATTTGGGCTCATATGAAACATGAAAATGTCTTCTTTACAATGATACCATGGATGTTGTTTGTTTGCAAAAACAATGGTGTTACTAATGGGCTGGAAATGGCCTAAATTAAATTATGGACCAGTGTCAAAAGTGACTTTTTTGACATGGGGGTGGTATACTTCGACAGCTGAACATTATGATAAATGTGTAACTCTGAAAAGGCTATCATTGTAAAATATAAACCTCAGACATGGACCTACTTAAAAAATAAACGACAGCCGTTGCCACCTTTTCGGTACCGATATTCCAGATTTTGAGGTTTGGCCCATGGTCTAATAGTCTAGTAGGCTATACATGTGTGCAATACAATAATAATTTTTCTGTGGCAACTGCACCAGTGTCTCCCAAATCTTTTCTCTCATTCCCCACCATAGAGTAGGCCCTTTACCCCATTTCCCCAACATAACAATGTTCAAGTAATATTTAGCCTATGCAATGCATTGTATATAATAAGGATTTATTGTCATTGCAGTTATATAACAAAAGGTCAGTGCATGCACATACAGGCAATGGCCGCTGACTGCTCTGCTTTTTGACTACGACACTGGAGGCCGCCATTGCTCCACCTTTGCTGTAGTACCTCCATACCATGACCGCTATTCCACCATTGGAATACATTGGACTTTAGACACGTTAAAAACAACTTTAATGCCTGGGGCTTAATGGTTTAGAAGTGGCTAGAGCTAGATATTCCTCCTGGGATTACGCTGGGTTAAAAACAATATGGGGCACCAGGGTTTTTATCGTAGTATACATTTTAGAAATCTTGCATAATTAATGAGGGCCTGACTTTGATTGACAGGCCGTTTACGTCGCTGCCTGGCCATGGGCGTGATTACAACAAAAATACACGCCCATTACACGCCCCGCGAGGGCCAAGCAGGGCCGGGTCTACAGTCAAGATCCCGCCCTTATGCCCTTTTTAGGAACATGCTTCGTCACAGCTGGAGAGGAGGAGCCTGTAAATCCGCCATGATTTCCCCCACGAACGTGGTCATTGTGGTAAACGGGGAGGAGTGAGGAGGAGCTGTCTATTCTTTTTTACAGTCTATGCATACAGTACATGGCTTGTCAAAAAAGGTAGAATAATAGAATGAGTCTGGTTAATTAACTTATTGTACATATATTTGCAATTACAAATTGATACTGCAATATAATACAATCTAAAATCTCACAATATAAACCTTTCAATAAAATTGTCAAAGAACATCCTCATCCTAATAAGAAATCCATGACACAGTAACAGCCAATATGTACACTTAGAAGCTGCTACTTGTCTTCAATTCAGTTTTACAATTTACATTCAGAATCATTATTTACAGTTATTAGTTATTATTTACAGATTTGTAGACAGAATGTTACAGGTCAGTAAAAAAGAAAGAATATATATATATATATATATTATATTACATTATATTATATACAGTGGGAGGAAAAAGTATATGAACGCCTTGGAATTTCTCACAGTTCTGCCTAAATTGGTCACTAAATGTGGTCTAATCTTCATAAGATTGAATAAACTGTTTTCTTTAACATTTACATTTTATCATATCTTTATTGGCCATAATATATAAACATTCACAATACAGCGTGAAATAAGTCAGTGAACGCTTGTATTCAATCGCTGGCTGATCCTTCTTTTGCAGCAATAACTTCATCCAGACGTTTTTTTTTGTTGCAGATTAGACGCTCAGAACGATCAGGATGAATCTTGGACCATTCCTTTTTACAAAACTGCTATAATTCGGTGAGATTCCTGGGATGTTTGGTGTGAATGGTTTTCGTCAGGTCATGCCACAGCATCTCAATGGGGTTTAGGTCAGGACTTTGACTGGGTCATTCCAGAACACATATTTTATTCTTCTAAAACCATTCTGAAGTGGATATGCTTTCGTGCATTTGGTCATTTGTCTTGATGCGGTAGCCATCCACTTTTGAGCTTCAACTGTTGGACAGATGGCCTCAGGTTTTCTGCAAAATATCTTAATAAACTTGTGAATTATTCTTTTTGTTGACTATAGCAAGTTGTCCAGGCCCTGAAGCAACAACATCAGTCCATAGAATTATTTGCCAGTAGTGCTGTGTAGCATCCAAGTGCTCTTTCACAAACCAAAGTTGAAGATTTTGGGAGGAACACACAACGTCATGTGTGGAGGAAAAATGGAACCGCACACCAACATCAAAACCCTGTCCCCACTGTGAAGTCTGGAGCAGGAGAATCATGGTGTTGGGCTGCTGTGTTGCTTCAGGGCCTGGACAACTTGCTGTAGTCAATAGAAAAATTAATTCACAAGTTTATTACGATATTTTGCAGGAAACCTAAGGCCATCTGTCCAACAGCTAAGCTCAAAAGATCAAGGCAATGACCCAAAGCACAAAAACAAATCCACTTCAGAATGGTTTCAGAAGAATAAAAAATACGTTCTGGAACGGTCCAGTCAAAAGACCTGCCCTAAACCCCATTCACACCAGACATCCGAGGAATCTTGCTGAACTACAGCAGTTAGAGGTAAAGAGGAATGGTCCAAGATTCATCCTGATTGTTGTATAAAAATAGGATAAAATGTAAATGTTTGGGTGGTATTAGTTTAAGCAGACACTGTTTATTCATCTTATGATTTTGATCAGACCACATTTAATGACCAATTTAGGCAGAAATGTGAAAAATTCCAAAGCGTTCACATACTTTTCACAGGACTTTTAGCCTTGAGAATAATATGGCTTTTTATGAATCCAATCACTATTAACCTCTTAACCCCCACGTGAACAGAGAATATATTCTCCAGTTTGGCTTTCCCCACAGCTAAAGGCTTTTTTAACAAAGTGTAGTGACAAAAAAACAACAAGTGACAGAAACAAAATCACTAAAAAGTGATGAAAGAGCCCAAAAACACAACAAATAACTACGAAAACACGACAAAAAATTACAAAACATGACAAAAAAAGTACAAAAAAACTACGAAAACATGACACACAAAAAAAGAGATGGATACAAGACACAAACACTTCAAAAGTGTGCCATAAACCCGGTGACAATGTGACAAAAAAGTCACTATCAGTTTTTGATGCCTTAGATTCAAATGTATCGTGACACCGGCCTATAGGCTCTACGCCCCGGATGAGAAGGTATTAGATTTGGGTCAAACTTTAAAATTTTCATACAATATTTATAGACAAGCGATTAATCGTAAAAATATTCGATACACAAAATAATTGTTAGTTGCAGCCCTAGTTGAAATGGTTACAGTGTACAAAACAAGTAATTAATGAATCAAAATGTCATCTCAACAGTATTTACAAACTTTACAATGTAATCCACTGGTAGAGAAGGTGTATGAATGAAAAAACATTTTCCTCTAATTTTAGACACAGGAATAGCTGTGAGATGCCCACGAGATTTTGCGACAGGAAGAAAGTGGGGAGGGTTGAGATGACCACTAAAAAAACTATGTCTTGCTCTTGTGTAGTATTGACCTATTGCATAACAAGTTGGGTCAGTCCCAGCACTAGGCACAAGGAAAGTTTTGACAGAAAACAAACTATCATCATGCAAAATAACAGTGTACGAGTTCCGCATTACTTCCCTTGAGCGAGACTGTGCGTTGACAACTTCCCCATTAACCACTACTCTTGCGTAATAGTTCACAGGGCACATATCAAACGTGTGAAAAATATTGTGCATTGCCAAGTAATCTTCAAGCTCAATTGCCGTCCTCCTTGGTCTCCCAAGGGCAGTTACACCTTTATCATGGTGCACATTTTTCAGCCTCTTTGGTGGTACAAGTTTCCTGAATAGCTCTTTGCATTCATCACTGGCATTAACCAGGATCCTGTCTGCCAGCCCTGGCAAAGCCCTCGACATCCAGAATTTTTTAATAATCTGGAGGGCTACTCCCTGCGTGCTTTTAATCATTTTCAGGAGGTCTGCATTAAATGCCTCAAAAACAAATGCAGAATGTGTCCACAATGGACCCCAATTTCTTACACTTTGAGCCAGGTGTAAGCTAAGGTGTAAGTTGAAGCTCATGTGCTCGATTCCATAAAGGTCCTGCATCTCTGCAACAAATTCTTGGAGTAACTCCTCAGCACAGTCTACCTCATCGGGGCTGATTCTTTCAGTAAGGAGAGATGATACGCTTTTTACAAGTTTAATCCAATGAAGAAGGTATTTGTCAGGAAGGACAGCTTTAAGCACTGGAATGCTGTAATACTGTAACCACACGAGCCACTCATGAGCTTTCCAAAATCTTCTGTCTCTCAAAGACCTTGGGATTCTTGACACTGTACATGGTGGTTTTATGTTTCGAAGCCTCTCATCCAGGATGTCAATATGCCTCCCAATGTACCATGGTGAGAGGTGATATTCACTATTACACCACAATTTGGCCATTGCTCTAACAATGCCAAGAGCAACACAGTGCATGTAGTCAGGGACACAGGACTCTATGATGTCAAAATGATTGATACGCAGTAAAATGCTGGGTCCCTTAACACCTTTAACTGGTTTTCCTGTTTCCAAAGCACCTTCAATTAAATCTTCAGTCTGAGCTTGCGTCCGCTGTTCAGTAGTTTCAAATGGATATACTCTGGTTAACCCCCTCCCCTTTTCCACCATCTCCCCTTTGTGCAGGCAAAACGAACATCCATATTCGCCATTGAATTGCTTGAAATTCTGCATAAGCGGCCTTGCTACAGAGTCACATACAAATGTTAAAGGAAACACTTTAGTTACTGTAGTGTCTGTCTGTGCACTGCATGTGTTGTTAATAAATCCTTCTGTTTGCAGATGTAATATCTCCTCCACAAATGGTTGAAGATAGACATTCATCTTTGGTTTGCCATTTCCAAACCATAGGCCACACAGAATGACATGTTTCTGCCGTTCACGAATAGGCAGTTCATTCACAACACACAACAGAGGCCAAATGCTAAATGAAGAGGACTTAAAAACGGGCACCCCATCACAACTGCATGTGAGTGAAATATTAAGGGATTGTGATGAGTCTGGTAACTGCCCATACAAAACTCCATCATAAATGTCAGCTATAACATCTGGATCCCTTTCTGTAAATCTATTATCAAACATATTTTTGACAATGTCCTTCTGCAAAAACAAGTTTTTAAGTTGGCCCTCTAAAGGTAAATAAATAAAACAGTGGCCCTTGGTCATTTGCTCTGACATAGTCGATGATGTATTGCAATGTCCGCACTTTAACATTTCATCACCCATCTCGTCCATTAGGGACTCACAATTGTCACATGAGTAATGAATTTGCATATGGTCTTTGACACTCCCAAATGATTTGTAAAACAAGTGAGTGGATGGAATGCAGTGGTCTTGACTGACAAAATTCACAAACAAACCAATGTCTTCTGTGGCCTTGTCTGTGAGTTCATGTTTAAGTTTCAAGGCCAGAAGCAGAAGACCTACTTCTTCCTTTGTTGGGCGTGAACATCCCTCTACACCAAACATCATTGACTCTTCATCAGTCACCGATGAGGATTCAAGTACTGCATTGTCAGAACATGCAGCAGGGGAATGTACATGAACCTGTAAAAGGAAAAGAGGTTACATTTCACAAAGCATACACGTGACATTTAACTGTTTTTAGGGAAGAAACTCTGGTATCCTGCTCCATTGTTAGCATTGTTAGCTAGCAATTGTTAAGGGCAAGCTAACTTTCAGCAAACAGCAAGTGGCAACATTGCCCAGCTCACACTAACCATCTGCAAATATTTGACCAGAAAATAAATAAAGGACTGGAATGAAATATGCTAAATTGAACTCAGGTCACTGTAACAGAGCTGTAGCAACGAATGTTGCCATACACTGTAAATATGTCTCGACACCAACTTCAATCTCTTTTTACCAAGAATTGAAAGTGAAAAGTGAAAGTCCCACTATTATTATGTCACAGTGCACACAACAAAATTAACACCCCCTTTCGGGGGGCAAACAGAAGCTCTGTACGTAGGAATGAATGGGGAAAAATCGTCTGAGAACTTCTAATTTACACATGAAAACACATTGTCTTTGTTTTATTTATTTATCGAATGTGTCACGGAAGTGACCTGTTGCTTCAGATAATTCAAAGAGAAGACGGTTAACGTTTATAAACTGAGCAGCTAAACTCACTGTGATCGTGACTTGTCAGTGACATTTGCTTGTGTAACTTTTTGCTGGTTGCTTTATAATGCCACTACAGCTTCAGCTTTTAGTCTCTCCTTTTTATATTGATATTTTATCCTCAGAACGAGAAATTATCATGTTTCCACATACACACTAATGCAATATCTAACTCTTATTAGGGGACATTGCTTAGCAACCGTTCCAGGATGTTGCTCCTATCTAAGCCATTACCATTGCATTAATTTTAAATGGTTTCAAAACGGCAATATTACAGTTTATCGCAATAAAACCACCATCCACCACTGCTTGATACGTCTGTAATTTTCTAAGCTGCTTAAGGTTATTTTGATCATACGTTTTTGCTGTAGACTTCCAAAAATGTCGGACTATGTCGGCCCGGAGTGTGTTTACAACACTTTTGGCAAAAGGTTAATTTTTCGATAACACACTGGAATGTCCCAAATCTTACATGAATGTTACTTACACCAGACAGCACAGAATCCTCATCTGTAAGGGCTAATGGCGATCCAACCAGCTCGTCAGGATGTGGAGGATGAAAATTTGACTGTAAAAGACAGATGCTATGTTACAGACAGCATGCATTGATGAGACGTTACCGATATTAGTTGGCTGAACTACATGTATCCACACAGAAATATGTATATAGTACTAGCGTTGTCACGATACTAACATTTAAAACTGGATTTTGATACTGAAAAAAAAAAATGGGGCGTGAAACGGAAAAAGTATCGATACCACAGGAATTGAATATATCTCGATAACAGAATTGGTATCGAGGTATTGAGTATTTTGACAACCCTTAATAGTACACATAAAAGAAAAGACTTGCAAGGAAGTAGTGTGTCAAGTTTCGGAGCAACCTCTAAGGCGGCCCACGGTGGTGGAGACGTGGAACCAAGCAGTTTACACTACCACTTTACCAGTGGTGTAGCATGATATTTATATGACGATATTTGCATGCCAAGCAAAGAAGGCTGCTAAAAGGTATGGAGTGAATGAATAGCGCAATCTAAAGCGTCTTTGAGTGTCCAGAAAAGCGCTATATAAAACCAATGCATTATTATTATTATTATTATTATTAAAAGAAGGCACTTCAGAGACATACTACAGTAACTTATTACACTCCTGTCTTTCTCTTTATTTAATTTCTCTCTCGATCTCTCTCTGAGAAGCAGGTGGGGGAGGGGCGCTCATGGGGCCCTTTCAGGTAATGTGTGACCGCCAATTGTCATAGCACCATGTCCCTGCTGCTGCAGTGACTTTATTCTCTTGGTCGTTTCTGTTCAATCTGTTGGCCCTCTGGGGGCCCCTGCTGGCTTAGGGGCCCCAGGCAGCTGCCTGCCTTGCCTTATCGCAAACTGCGCCTCTGCACTTCATAAAAGGTTAAATTAATGTTACTTACACCAGACTGCACAGAGTCCTCATCTGTAAGGGCTAACGGCGATCCGCCTTGCTTACGATGTACAGGAGAATGCAAATTGAACTGTAACAAAGCACACAAGCTACATTACAGAGAGCATACACGGATTACAGGTTACAGATAATAATATTTGTCCGAGCAACATGTATCCAGAAATAAATATGTAACTAGTACACAGAGATTACTTGCTATGGACCTTGACAATTAATGGGTCTACATGAAACCATCTACATAGTCAAAGCGTTGTGCTACTACACTACCACTTAACAAAGGTAACATTAATGTTACTTACACCAGACTGCACAGAGTCCTCATCTGTAAGGGCTAACGGTGATCCAACCACCTTGTCAGGATGTGGAGGATGAAAATTTGACTGTAAAAGACAGATGCTATGTTACAGACAACATGCATTGATGACACGTTACCGATATTAGTTGGCTGAACTACATGTATCCACACAGAAATATGTAAATGCAGCAGTACACAAACAAGACTTGCTATGGACCGTGACAACAAATGTACCTAAAAGAAACAACGTACACAGTACAAGTGTTGTGCTATTACACAACCACTTAAAAAGTTAATGTTACTTACACCAGATTGCACAGAGTCCTCATCTGTAAGGGCTAACGGCGATCCGCCTGGCTTACGATGTACAGGAGAATGCAAATTGAACTGTAACAAAGCACACAAGCTACATTACAGAGAGCATACACGGATTACAGGTTACAGATAATAATATTTGTCCGAGCAACGAAATAAATATGTAACTAGTACACAGAGATTACTTGCTATGGACCATGACAATTAATGGGTCTACATGAAACCATCTACATACTCAAAGCGTTGTGCTACTACACTACCACTTAACAAAGGTAACATTAATGTTACTTACACCAGACTGCACAGAGTCCTCATCTGTAAGGGCTAACGGCGATCCGCCTTGCTTACGATGTACAGGAGAATGCAAATTGAACTGTAACAAAGCACACAAGCTACATTACAGAGAGCATACACGGATTACAGGTTACAGATAATAATATTTGTCCGAGCAACGAAATAAATATGTAACTAGTACACAGAGATTACTTGCTATGGACCATGACAATTAATGGGTCTACATGAAACCATCTACATACTCAGAGCGTTGTGCTACTACACTACCACTTAACAAAGGTAACATTAATGTTACTTACACCAGACTGCACAGAGTCCTCATCTGTAAGGGCTAACGGTGATCCAACCACCTTGTCAGGATGTGGAGGATGAAAATTTGACTGTAAAAGACAGATGCTATGTTACAGACAGCATGCATTGATGAGACGTTACCGATATTAGTTGGCTGAACTACATGTATCCACACAGAAATATGTATATAGTACTAGCGTTGTCACGATACTAACATTTAAAACTGGATTTTGATACTGAAAAAAAAAAATGGGGCGTGAAACGGAAAAAGTATCGATACCACAGGAATTGAATATATCTCGATAACAGAATTGGTATCGAGGTATTGAGTATTTTGACAACCCTTAATAGTACACATAAAAGAAAAGACTTGCAAGGAAGTAGTGTGTCAAGTTTCGGAGCAACCTCTAAGGCGGCCCACGGTGGTGGAGACGTGGAACCAAGCAGTTTACACTACCACTTTACCAGTGGTGTAGCATGATATTTATATGACGATATTTGCATGCCAAGCAAAGAAGGCTGCTAAAAGGTATGGAGTGAATGAATAGCGCAATCTAAAGCGTCTTTGAGTGTCCAGAAAAGCGCTATATAAAACCAATGCATTATTATTATTATTATTATTATTAAAAGAAGGCACTTCAGAGACATACTACAGTAACTTATTACACTCCTGTCTTTCTCTTTATTTAATTTCTCTCTCGATCTCTCTCTGAGAAGCAGGTGGGGGAGGGGCGCTCATGGGGCCCTTTCAGGTAATGTGTGACCGCCAATTGTCATAGCACCATGTCCCTGCTGCTGCAGTGACTTTATTCTCTTGGTCGTTTCTGTTCAATCTGTTGGCCCTCTGGGGGCCCCTGCTGGCTTAGGGGCCCCAGGCAGCTGCCTGCCTTGCCTTATCGCAAACTGCGCCTCTGCACTTCATAAAAGGTTAAATTAATGTTACTTACACCAGACTGCACAGAGTCCTCATCTGTAAGGGCTAACGGCGATCCGCCTTGCTTACGATGTACAGGAGAATGCAAATTGAACTGTAACAAAGCACACAAGCTACATTACAGAGAGCATACACGGATTACAGGTTACAGATAATAATATTTGTCCGAGCAACATGTATCCAGAAATAAATATGTAACTAGTACACAGAGATTACTTGCTATGGACCTTGACAATTAATGGGTCTACATGAAACCATCTACATAGTCAAAGCGTTGTGCTACTACACTACCACTTAACAAAGGTAACATTAATGTTACTTACACCAGACTGCACAGAGTCCTCATCTGTAAGGGCTAACGGTGATCCAACCACCTTGTCAGGATGTGGAGGATGAAAATTTGACTGTAAAAGACAGATGCTATGTTACAGACAACATGCATTGATGACACGTTACCGATATTAGTTGGCTGAACTACATGTATCCACACAGAAATATGTAAATGCAGCAGTACACAAACAAGACTTGCTATGGACCGTGACAACAAATGTACCTAAAAGAAACAACGTACACAGTACAAGTGTTGTGCTATTACACAACCACTTAAAAAGTTAATGTTACTTACACCAGATTGCACAGAGTCCTCATCTGTAAGGGCTAACGGCGATCCGCCTGGCTTACGATGTACAGGAGAATGCAAATTGAACTGTAACAAAGCACACAAGCTACATTACAGAGAGCATACACGGATTACAGGTTACAGATAATAATATTTGTCCGAGCAACATGTATCCAGAAATAAATATGTAACTAGTACACAGAGATTACTTGCTATGGACCTTGACAATTAATGGGTCTACATGAAACCATCTACATACTCAAAGCGTTGTGCTACTACACTACCACTTAACAAAGGTAACATTAATGTTACTTACACCAGACTGCACAGAGTCCTCATCTGTAAGGGCTAACGGTGATCCAACCACCTTGTCAGGATGTGGAGGATGAAAATTTGACTGTAAAAGACAGATGCTATGTTACAGACAACATGCATTGATGACACGTTACCGATATTAGTTGGCTGAACTACATGTATCCACACAGAAATATGTAAATGCAGCAGTACACAAACAAGACTTGCTATGGACCGTGACAACAAATGTACCTAAAAGAAACAACGTACACAGTACAAGTGTTGTGCTATTACACAACCACTTAAAAAGTTAATGTTACTTACACCAGATTGCACAGAGTCCTCATCTGTAAGGGCTAACGGCGATCCGCCTGGCTTACGATGTACAGGAGAATGCAAATTGAACTGTAACAAAGCACACAAGCTACATTACAGAGAGCATACACGGATTACAGGTTACAGATAATAATATTTGTCCGAGCAACATGTATCCAGAAATAAATATGTAACTAGTACACAGAGATTACTTGCTATGGACCTTGACAATTAATGGGTCTACATGAAACCATCTACATACTCAAAGCGTTGTGCTACTACACTACCACTTAACAAAGGTAACATTAATGTTACTTACACCAGACTGCACAGAGTCCTCATCTGTAAGGGCTAACGGCGATCCGCCTTGCTTACGATGTACAGGAGAATGCAAATTGAACTGTAACAAAGCACACAAGCTACATTACAGAGAGCATACACGGATTACAGGTTACAGATAATAATATTTGTCCGAGCAACGAAATAAATATGTAACTAGTACACAGAGATTACTTGCTATGGACCATGACAATTAATGGGTCTACATGAAACCATCTACATACTCAGAGCGTTGTGCTACTACACTACCACTTAACAAAGGTAACATTAATGTTACTTACACCAGACTGCACAGAGTCCTCATCTGTAAGGGCTAACGGCGATCCGCCTTGCTTACGATGTACAGGAGAATGCAAATTGAACTGTAACAAAGCACACAAGCTACATTACAGAGAGCATACACGGATTACAGGTTACAGATAATAATATTTGTCCGAGCAACGAAATAAATATGTAACTAGTACACAGAGATTACTTGCTATGGACCATGACAATTAATGGGTCTACATGAAACCATCTACATACTCAGAGCGTTGTGCTACTACACTACCACTTAACAAAGGTAACATTAATGTTACTTACACCAGACTGCACAGAGTCCTCATCTGTAAGGGCTAACGGTGATCCAACCACCTTGTCAGGATGTGGAGGATGAAAATTTGACTGTAAAAGACAGATGCTATGTTACAGACAACATGCATTGATGACACGTTACCGATATTAGTTGGCTGAACTACATGTATCCACACAGAAATATGTAAATGCAGCAGTACACAAACAAGACTTGCTATGGACCGTGACAACAAATGTACCTAAAAGAAACAACGTACACAGTACAAGTGTTGTGCTATTACACAACCACTTAAAAAGTTAATGTTACTTACACCAGATTGCACAGAGTCCTCATCTGTAAGGGCTAACGGCGATCCGCCTGGCTTACGATGTACAGGAGAATGCAAATTGAACTGTAACAAAGCACACAAGCTACATTACAGAGAGCATACACGGATTACAGGTTACAGATAATAATATTTGTCCGAGCAACGAAATAAATATGTAACTAGTACACAGAGATTACTTGCTATGGACCATGACAATTAATGGGTCTACATGAAACCATCTACATACTCAGAGCGTTGTGCTACTACACTACCACTTAACAAAGGTAACATTAATGTTACTTACACCAGACTGCACAGAGTCCTCATCTGTAAGGGCTAACGGTGATCCAACCACCTTGTCAGGATGTGGAGGATGAAAATTTGACTGTAAAAGACAGATGCTATGTTACAGACAACATGCATTGATGACACGTTACCGATATTAGTTGGCTGAACTACATGTATCCACACAGAAATATGTAAATGCAGCAGTACACAAACAAGACTTGCTATGGACCGTGACAACAAATGTACCTAAAAGAAACAACGTACACAGTACAAGTGTTGTGCTATTACACAACCACTTAAAAAGTTAATGTTACTTACACCAGATTGCACAGAGTCCTCATCTGTAAGGGCTAACGGCGATCCGCCTGGCTTACGATGTACAGGAGAATGCAAATTGAACTGTAACAAAGCACACAAGCTACATTACAGAGAGCATACACGGATTACAGGTTACAGATAATAATATTTGTCCGAGCAACATGTATCCAGAAATAAATATGTAACTAGTACACAGAGATTACTTGCTATGGACCTTGACAATTAATGGGTCTACATGAAACCATCTACATACTCAAAGCGTTGTGCTACTACACTACCACTTAACAAAGGTAACATTAATGTTACTTACACCAGACTGCACAGAGTCCTCATCTGTAAGGGCTAACGGCGATCCGCCTTGCTTACGATGTACAGGAGAATGCAAATTGAACTGTAACAAAGCACACAAGCTACATTACAGAGAGCATACACGGATTACAGGTTACAGATAATAATATTTGTCCGAGCAACGAAATAAATATGTAACTAGTACACAGAGATTACTTGCTATGGACCATGACAATTAATGGGTCTACATGAAACCATCTACATACTCAGAGCGTTGTGCTACTACACTACCACTTAACAAAGGTAACATTAATGTTACTTACACCAGACTGCACAGAGTCCTCATCTGTAAGGGCTAACGGTGATCCAACCACCTTGTCAGGATGTGGAGGATGAAAATTTGACTGTAAAAGACAGATGCTATGTTACAGACAACATGCATTGATGACACGTTACCGATATTAGTTGGCTGAACTACATGTATCCACACAGAAATATGTAAATGCAGCAGTACACAAACAAGACTTGCTATGGACCGTGACAACAAATGTACCTAAAAGAAACAACGTACACAGTACAAGTGTTGTGCTATTACACAACCACTTAAAAAGTTAATGTTACTTACACCAGATTGCACAGAGTCCTCATCTGTAAGGGCTAACGGCGATCCGCCTGGCTTACGATGTACAGGAGAATGCAAATTGAACTGTAACAAAGCACACAAGCTACATTACAGAGAGCATACACGGATTACAGGTTACAGATAATAATATTTGTCCGAGCAACGAAATAAATATGTAACTAGTACACAGAGATTACTTGCTATGGACCTTGACAATTAATGGGTCTACATGAAACCATCTACATAGTCAAAGCGTTGTGCTACTACACTACCACTTAACAAAGGTAACATTAATGTTACTTACACCAGACTGCACAGAGTCCTCATCTGTAAGGGCTAACGGTGATCCGCCTTGCTTACGATGTACAGGAGAATGCAAATTGAACTGTAACAAAGCACACAAGCTACATTACAGAGAGCATACACGGATTACAGGTTACAGATAATAATATTTGTCCGAGCAACGAAATAAATATGTAACTAGTACACAGAGATTACTTGCTATGGACCATGACAATTAATGGGTCTACATGAAACCATCTACATAGTCAAAGCGTTGTGCTACTACACTACCACTTAACAAAGGTAACATTAATGTTACTTACACCAGACTGCACAGAGTCCTCATCTGTAAGGGCTAACGGCGATCCGCCTGGCTTACGATGTACAGGAGAATGCAAATTAAACTGTAACAAAGCACACAAGCTACATTACAGAGAGCAATAAGGGCCTAAATTAACAATTTGTGTAAGATCAAATTACATAGTTGATCAATTAGAACTGACTTACGCCAAACTGAAAAGACTCTTCATTGATTGGTAATGGCGATCCAACCACCGGCTCAGCAGAAAGGGAATGTGCTTGTGACGGTGGTCCCTCATTTCTGCGTGTATTGTGGTAACAAAGAACAAAGTAAAAATCATACATTTTGGTGGTTATATGCAGCACAACAACTAATCATACACAAGTTTCCTTGAGCCTAGATGTGACATGAAGAGTCAGCAAGGAGATGAGACTGACAGGTAAAAGTTATATCTGTTTGTTTTTTTATTTTAATTTGTACTAAAACTAGGGTACGTCGCGCAAGCTGATAGCAAATAAATGTAGTAAAGTGCTATAAGGCTATTTTTCAACGAGTCTCTTGTTATTTCATAGCTGTCAGAAATTCCCACCTTCTGTCCCTGAAGCTGTCCCTTCTGCAGGTGCATACAAGAAGCATAAAAGAAGCACACCCCAGCGCGGCTCTGGGAGTGTCTCTGGGTTTAATGCTGAAACCGCCACTGCACCTTTGCCGCCCATGTATGTTTTCCACAATAAATAAAATACTACATCCATGATAAAAGATCGTTGACAGGCAAATTTCCCTGTTGATAACAGGAAACAGCAGCAGGACAAACCGCTCCATTTAGTGATGACACTTGGAGGAGAAATATAGGTCGAAATTCACTGGCGAACACATACATACCAGAGGTGGGAGTAAGACACTAAATGCAAGTCTCGAGTCAAGGTCGTGAAGGTCCAAGTCCCAAGCAAGTCCAAGTCAATTGGTCATGGGGTCAAGTCAAGTCGAGTCATAGCTTTTGTCAAGTCAAGTCTTTCTTTAGCCGGCAAATCACCTCAAATCGCAGCGTCAGCGTTGAGGCTAATTATTTTTTTCAAAATGTGTGTATTCTATCGACAAATTTAAAGAACAAAGTTCTAACAAAATTCTAACAAAGTTCTAACAAACGTTTTAAAATCTATTGGATTTGGATTTAAAGTCTAATCAATATTTAAATAAATAGCCACAATATTTAAACTATACATATTTTAAATGGTCCAATCTATGTACAAAATTACTGGGACATCATTTTAAGAAAGGGGGCCTGGGGGGACCTAATTAATAAAAATGGAAACAGAGTCTTTTAAACATGAGCTGCTTTTCCCTGCAGTCTGAAAGATAAATATTAGTTTTATGTTTTTATTTTTGTTAGTTTCTGGCGGTTTTTCTGTCAGTGGTTCCCCTGTAATGCCCCAGCCCCTGTGTACTCGTATTCGCCCCTGCTTAAAATAGATTCCGCTCCGCACCGCCTTCAGTCCCGCTGTCACTGGGCTCTGGCTGCGGAAAATAGCTACTAAATGCTGTAACTTTCGTGAGAACGCCTTAAAACACGGAAAAGCCCCCAAGATTTCTGTCATTAATCCAACTCTTACGCATCGTCGTTCTCGAAGCCGTCTGTATACGCGCCGTAGCTTCAGTCACTGTTTCGATAGTTTTCCTGTCCTTAATACATTTATATGTATCTTCACCTCTACACTCACTGAAGAAAACGTTTAATGCATCCAAAGAAATACGCATTTCTATAACTATAAAGTCACAGCAAGTCATTGAGAGTCACTGGCCTCAAGTCCAAGTCACAAACACTAACTCTCTAGTCAAGTCAAGTTTTAATCAAGTAAATCTCAAGTCCAGAAAAAAATTGCGATTGGAGTCTGACTTGAGTCAAGTCATTTTCTTTTTCAGACATTGAAGCTAACTTTCAAAATATTCAAGTAATGCCAGCCGTTTTTTCTTCTTCCATCACGTTCTATGTGAAAGTCATCTAATGCGGGATAACTTCAATGAAGGTACTTAAGTAGAATCAATTGATTCATCTTCTGTAATCAGTAGTTGAAGTCTTCGAACGTTTCGCCTACTGAGTACAGAAGATGAATCAAGTACCTTCATTGAAGATGGACAACTCCTGTACGACGGAGAACACACAGACATAATGCGGGGTAACTATTTATCTAGCTAGGGTACAAGTCAAGATGGTACTTACCTCCATCTACAAGTTCTTTTGGGAATCTTTTTGGGATTCCTGTCATATTGTCTCTTCATCGTTGCATGACACCACTGAGACTGAGGATTAAAGGCGCATCAATTGTCCGTTGGTTATGCGCGTGAGGAACTACTTGGCGTGGCGTATGGATGTGTGCTTGCTTTGGCTGCGTAGTGATACGTCAATTCAGATTAGTCCAACGGTCAAATCTACCATCTTCGTCATTGCGCAAATTCTTATTTGTTTGTAAGGAATACATAAGGAATGTATGTGTGGGTAGAGTGGACCGAGGGGACAGACCTCGGCAAACACTCTGTCGTCCCAAAAAGTCACATTCGTGGCTTTGTGGAAGAGGAGTGGGAGCAGAACAGGGACGGTCTGTACATCGTGGAGTGGCGCGAAGGTAAAAGGCCGCAAGGTGGATGGCAGATGTTTAATGCCAAAGTTCACAACATTAAAGGTGAGTTTTGTTTGTTTCAGTAAAGCTTCATGTTCGGTTGTAATTTGTCCATGAATGTATATGGCATAATTAACATGTAAGCCGGGTCAGCTAATCAAAGATAGCTAAAGAGATTAGCTAGCTAGCCTAACGGTTACACACCGAGATTTCGACACAGACATTACGGTCTAATAGGTTGCGTTCACGTTATAGAATTCTATTTCAGTGTGAGGGCAGGTGTCTATACAACTCTATGGGAGACAAACAGTTTTTGAAAGAAATTTCCAAAAAGAAAATGTCCAAATGTTTTCTCTGATCATCATGTGACAGTGATTGGATTCACAAACCTGACATGTGAATTTTATGGCTGAAAGTCCTTTCTACTGGCCAACATCAAGCACATGTTATTGAATATTGTCTCCACTTCTGGACGCCTTTGTGAAGAAATAATTAGACATATGTTCATATGTGCTGGAAGATATGACTTTGAACTTTGTGACAGCTTTTGTTTCATGTGAATTGGCCTCAGGAATTACAGAGAAATTAGCAATGATTTAACACTAGAAATCTACATTTTGAGCGTTACTATGGTTACAGCAATTGAATGAGAAATGAGACTGACAGGTAAAAGTTGTTTCTGTTTGTTTTTTTATTTTAATTTGTACTAAAACTAGGGTACGTCGCGCAAGTAGCAAATAAATGTGGTAAAGTGCTATAAGGCTATTTTTCAACGAGTCTCTTGTTATTTCATAGCTGTCAGAAATTCCCACCTTCTGTCCCTGAAGCTGTCCCTTCTGCAGGTGCATACAAGAAGCATAAAAGAAGCACACCCGATAAAAAAAGAAGAAGTTTATTCTGTGGAGGTGGAAAGACCTTCCATCATTAGTTCTCATCTTTGTGGCCTTTATTTTCTATAAACTGTAGAGCGCTCCACTTTGCTGCACCACATGATCGGAGAGCACATGGAGGCCATGCAAAAGGAGACCGGTTCCAAAAAAAGAAATGTGAAGCGCAACCCAAAATATGATGAGGACCCACCAAGTAAAAAGTATGCAGAGGACCCACCAAGTAAAAAGGTGTGTGTGTGTGGCTGTGTGTGTGGTGGAAATTATAGTAGTGATAAGTTTGTCAAAAATCATCTTTAGGAAATTGATATTCATGCGTTGAGTAAACGAATAAGGGAAAAAGAACAACCTCTTAGGCCACCAGTTTTCTTTGTAAATTAATAATGTACCATAATAAATGTATGTTTTTCATTAAAATACAGGGTGCAAAAATATGTGAACCCAAATGTTAAATTCTCATTTTGGCAGGCAGAATTGTATTTTTTAAATGCCACTTATTTCATGGATCCAGGATGCTATGCATCAAGTCACCCAGGTCTTTGGAATTACAATAGCCCCACATCATCACAATCTCTTCACCATACCAATAGTTAAGCATGGGCACTACTTACTTACTTACCTGTTTCACCTGCTGCCCTAAGGTATATGCTATAGGTGCATCACGGCAAGAATAGACTCAAGAATATATATATATATATTTTTTTTTTTTCAAGAGTCATTACCACCCTGAACTCACACATGTATTGACCTCATAACCATGTCTTACACTTCGACTTGGACAGTTGGCCCATTAGGTGGTTTTATTGGCATCGACAAATCATTAGGCTAACTACCAAGTATTTGGGCTTACTTTAAAGAACATAAATATTTGACAGGTGCTAATTTCAATCCCTGGTATGTCCATTTCACAGGCTTCATCTTCCTGTCTGCGGCCTGATGCTGCAATGTGGGAGCTCAGGAAAATGGAGCAGCTCCAAAAAACGAACACTGACCTCAGGCAGGAGATTGAGAAGCTCCGGAGGGAAAACGACAGACTTAAAGACAACGTCATAAACGGTAAGGATATTTTTATTGACAAATGCATCCCTTTTTGTTAACTTAAAGGAATAGGCCACTATTTTAAATACAGAGATATGTTATTACTTGAGTTTAGACGAGTTGATGCATACCTGTCCGGTCTTTGTGCGTGCCATGAGTCAGGTAAAAACAGTGTCGAGCCATCGGGTTTCAGTCAGGGCCTTCAATAGCAACCTGGGTTCACACAGTCAAACGCATATAAACTGATCGACAATAGGCGTATGGGTAAAACTGCCTTTTTGCGTGGCACTTGTTCGCTAAAGGATGTATCAACAACGCAAACCAAAGCAGCGGTGCCTCCGACCCAAACGAAAAACCTCCGTGAACACTCATACTAGTATACGGAAACACACGACACATGACAGGTGGAGATGAGCGCTTTATAACGTGGATACTGGCGGCTGAGGTGGTCTCTGGATGTCTCGCTTTGTCAATAAAACATCTCCTAAAATCAAACGCAAAATCGACCGTATTAAAAAGATACTGAACTTACAGTTTGGTGCTATGGGAGATGTTTTTTTTAACGCTCGTAGTCCCGTACCTGTCCCCTGCCCGAGTCACAGCTGACGCGGGGAAACTTCTCATGTCCGGGGAGCCAAGCGTCTACGTCCCGCTGTCGGTCTTGGTGCTTGCTATCGAAGCTCTTCATGCGGAAGGGGAATCTGTTATCAATAAATCCACTTAATTCAGATATTTCCAAGAGGAATATCTGTTTATCCTGTTTACTTCTGATTTATGCCCATGCGCGGTTACTTAAGCGGTTTTCCCAGGTGAAAAAAACGTAGGGGAAGCTTCTGAGCTCCTGAAGGCCCTGGGGGGCGTACTGTCAATGTAAATAGAATTCTGATTGGCTGATAATTAAGTCAGTCACGCTGGCTGTCAATCATGTGTGTGGCTTGACAACGCAGCCTGAGGAGGAGCAACTCGCCAGAGTTGTTGAATGCACTTTTTGAGTAGGAAATTACAGTTATACATCAACAAAATCAATATAAGCAACTCAACATTACATTATGTAAATAAATTACAAATTAAATATACTATGAAAAAATTTTACACTTTTTTTTCCTCATTTGGTCAGGGCTAGCAGAGAAGGCCCTGCTGGCCCTGACGGCACACCACTACGTAAAAAAACATGTCCATTTTCTAAGCAGATAAAAAGTGGCACTATATTGTAAGGCACAGTAATACGTCCACTCTCACACTATGAGTGAAGATATTACTGCACAGACATCAAAGTGCTCGTAAGGTGTTATTAAGCCTAACAGTATAGTACCCCTTTTTATCTGCTTTGAAAATTGACATGTTTAATGTAACTATGCTTGGATCGTGTAACTACTTATGTAGCCGCATTTAAATAGGGAAAACGTGGAAAAGCTTGGTGGCTTCTATCTTCACACCCTTTTGGGTCCATCGGAATATGTTAAGAAGGCTAAATTAATACAACATCTTTAGTCTATTTACGGCACGCACATAAACCAGACGGGTACGCATCAACTCGTCCAACCTCAGGTAAGAACATATCTCAGTATGTAAAATAGTGGCCTATTCCTTTAAGGATGATCTGTAATATCTGTGTATATTACTGCCATATATGTGTATATTACAAATGTATGTGTTTTTCTCCCCATCCGTCTCAAAGTCATCCCCCAAATCATGGAGATGCTACAGCGGGCCCAAAATGTAGTAAGTGGATTTGAACTTTAATTTATTCCATAGTAGGACTGGGCGATATACTGTATCAGTAATATATAAAAAGAGATGTCTAAATGGAACAATTCCAATATTGCTTAAATTTAGTTTTACGCCCATTTCAATTTGAAGTTGTTTGCTCCACTCAGCACATATATATCGTGCCAGCTTTCTGTCCGTGAACCGCTCAACACTTTAAAGCGTAGTTACATCAACAGTGTTATGCTGTGTTCAGACCGCACGCTTCTCGGGCTTCAAAATCGCGGCCAAAGCCCCTAGTTGTGTTTATTGAAGACGCTTGTCACAATGTCACAGAGCGTCAAGGCGATCTGGTCGTGCTTCAGCTCAGAGTGTAGGGCTGAATGATTAATTGCATTTGGCATTTTATCGCGATATTACACAACGTGATTTTGTAATCGCAGGGTACGCGATTTTAGAAGTGAATATATGGTTGGAAAGTCCGCCGCGAGCTTTTGTTTACGTCTCAGTCTAGTTAAGGTGCGTGGTAGATTGTGGATGTACAGTGAAAAAATCAGCATTATCATGCAGCCACCGCGAAGGACTATTGCCTTCTGTGTTTGGTGCCTCATGTCCCGTCTCCTTGCATCACTTTTCTTCTTTCTTCATATTGTCCAAAGCATCCCAAAACCAAAATGCTGCTCCTAATTCCACTGTGTTTTGGTGTGTGCTCCATCTGGCCTCTCCGGAGTTATCAATAACGCGCATCTGAAGCAACTAGCTCTTGTCATACTGGTATTGGCCGAAATAATAAATAATCTAAACGTTTATTTTGTATTAATTGGGAGTTTGATTTCATAAACCTTTTCCAACTAGTTAAAGCAGGCGTTCTTACTTTTCCTGCACTTTAGTATGGGTGATGTTACTGACTGGATCAGTCACTTTCTCTCGCTGCTGTAGCACTCGCTCTCTTCTTGTGCTTTAGGTTCAGCCGCGCTAACGTCGCTGTATCAAAGGTGCACAATAATAACCTCTGATTTGTGTTAAGAGCTAGAGGAGCAGTGTATGACTTTATAACATCAGTCTAACTTCAGCTCATTGATCAAATTTAGTGAATGACTGTAATAATGACCGTGGAGTCAGGCTCAGCCCGACTCCTGCAGTTGCCGAGTGTGCGCTCTGACGCACACGCCGTATTAACATCACACTGGGCCTCTGAGCTGCAGAGACAGGACAGATCCACATCAGGACACGGGTTTCTTTCGGATAAACGTTTCTAAACACACTGCGCTTTGACAAAGCACTTTCCCGTCAAAGATCTTTACCACAGTGTGAGCGCTCACTCTGCCACTAATAATCTACAAGAACTGTACCAAAAATGTCTAATACAGAGTGAGCGCTCACTTTTCCACAAACAATCTTTGATATTCCCCTCACGCTGCAGCTGCCTGTAAAGTTGTAAACTCAGCCTCGGGTCTGTCGCTAAAGGTAAAGACGTCCTTCTTGTTGTCACTGCTCTGTTTTGCTTTTCAATTTGCCTAAAAACTCAAGTTTCTTATTCAGTCCTGGTTTTAAATAACTGGTTTAGTTTGGCTCTGGGTTTTACAACGGTGTAAGTCCTGGTTTAGTCCTGGCTCAGTCCTGCCGCAGACCGCGGCTGGGCCATCTCTATTACAAAAGTTTAGTACGTTATAGCTTTGCTTGGCTTTAATTCAAGAAATAAAGCAATCTTGAATCTTAAGTTATAGATTTAAGTTATAGTTTTGCTTCGCTCCATTTGCGCTGAAGCGGCTCATTATCAGCGCACACGATCATGTTTATTTTTTTAGACTCGCTGCGGGTCATATATTGACATCTAGAGAGAAAAAGAACCAAAAGTTGGCACCGAAAGAATTTTAGTTTTTCGATACCATCCCCGACCTGAGCTTTTCGGTCGGTTCCAAGTAGACACCGTTTAACGGTGCCCATCCCTAGTCCTACCACTCAATGCTGTGTATGGGTGTGAAATGTGCATGTAATTACATTCTTTGAACAATTTGAATACACAGGAGGGACTGTGAGAGCTAGAAACAAGTTTGGGCCAAAACAAAAAATGTCACTGTTTGAACAGGAAAAATCAGGTTTAAACTTTAAGCGGCGAAATAATAATTTCTATACACAGCTAGCTCCGGGAGAAAAGTGATCGACTACAACCCGTTGTGGGTGAAATGTGAGCAATAAACTTCAAAATAGTGTTGATCAGTGTGTGATCTTTGTTAATGTAGATGGGGCTTAATTAGCATTGAGTTGCCTTGTGTACGAATAAATAAACTTGCCTTAATTGCCTTGCCTTGCGAATTTCTCTAAAAAGTTCAACAATTCCAACTCAAGCGTCGGCCGCTTTCGAGGCGCTGGATGTGTGTCAAAAGCTTCACACGCGTGAAAAGCTTCAAATCGCGCTGCACAGTAGGTGCGGGACGCACTACGGGATCTCTTGACGCTCCCCGAGGCATGACCCTTATATATTTTAGTGTAAACCTGATGCTCTGGAGGCGTTGGCCGCATTTGGTTTGAACCCGGCACTACTTACTCACTAACACCAGCTTGTACATTCCATTGAGCTGAACATTTAGCTCGAACATGTATTCAACATTTAATATGAAAGTAAAATATTTATTGTCTGACATTTTACTTTTCTCGATTTAGACCCCTGAACCTCAGCCAACCCCAGCCAATCTCCCCAGTGTTGCAACTGAGGTAAGTTATAAGATTCATACTGAAGAATTAGGGGTGGGCCTTATCGTATCGCATATCGTTATCGCAATATATTTTTGATATTGTTGTAATGTTTTATATCGTCGTGGACACGATATAATTCATGTTACCCTCCATCAGAGCAGCATAAACACTGACGGTAGAACACGGAGACAGGTGCTTAAAAAGTCAAATGAAGTGAAGGATGTAAACTGCTTGAGTAGATCATATTTGCGAGGAAATTAGTATGCCGTTAAAAAATAAATGAATGAAATATCACTGAATTAAACTTCCCAATCCCCTCCTGGAACTTTCACCTTAACGTGGTGGAGGGGTTTGAGCACCTGACTGATCCTGGGAGCTCTGTTGTCGAGGGCTTCGTGCCCCTGGTAGGGTCTCCCATGGCAAACAGGTCCTAAGTGATGGGTCAGACAGAGAGCGGTTCAGAAGCCCCTTATGAGAGACCAACAGGCCCGGGTAGAACCATGAGGCCGTCCTTCTGTGGACCCACCACCTGCAGGAGGCACCGTGTCTGCGTAGCTTTCCTCTGGGTGCTCTGGTTTTCACTATCACTAAAAACATGTACAATAGGTCAGGATGAATGATGCCCATGGGTACAAGTAGCCCACGGCTGCAATCCAGAGTGGTGTGTTTACATGCATCTCATGTGAGTGCACTGGCCCAACAAATTAAACAAAACAAACTTGAGAATGCAGTGTGGGAATACAATAGGCAGTCAGTCAAGTAATTTAACTGGTTGAACTGGTTTTGTCCTGGTTTAGACCTGGTTGAACACCCAGAGGTACAGGTAGCCCCAAGGGAAAGTGCAACTTTTACATTTATGTGCAAACATTACAGCTACGATGAGCATGGACCACTTTTAAAAATTCGGGTCAGGTACAATATTTTTTTCTTTTCTTTTTTTGCGGTCTGAGTTGCGGGCAGGTTAGTTGAAAACGTTGGTCGGGTGCGGGTTGTTTATACATTGACATGCGTATCATTGCTGGTTATGTCTTTGTGTTTTGACTTCCTGTATGAATTACTATATGAATTTTATTTTCATTTAGACACAGAGGAGGGGTGTTGACGAGGCAGAGGTACGTTGTCAAAGTAATATTCAAAAATGACTTTGAATAAGTTTTATGTTTTGGCTGATGGTGGATTTCTCCGTTGTGAGATCAATAAAGAATTATCTTATCTTAAATTTCTTGACACCAAAGGTGGAGGATAAAGATGCAAAGGTTGTCAAACTATTATTCTGTCCCAAAATTTAATCCAGCCAATTATAAGTCTCATTTAAAATAATAACATTTCTATAATAATAATAATAATGCCTTACACTTATATTGCGCTTTACAAGCCTGTATTACCAAGTTTCTCAAAGCGCTACACTGTCGTCATTATTCATTCACTCCATACTTGGTGGTGAGCTGCTGTTGCAGCCACAGCTGCCCTGGGGCAGCCAGTCTGCACCATCGGCCCACCACCTGCCACTCACTCATACACCAGGGTACGCAGACACTGGAGGCAAGGAGGGTGAAGTGTCTTGCCCAAGGACACAACGACAATGTGCACCTTCAGGAGGCGGGATTCGAACCCCCGACCTTCCGATCACGAGACAACCCGCTCTACCATCTGCGCCACCGTCGCCCCTTATTTTCTCATTCTTTTTTTTTACTGGATTTCCAAGCTACCACTGTAATATTTTTTCTCAAACATGTATACATTTTCATTTCATGTAGGCACCAAAGGGGAACATCGAGGACAAAGGAGGAGCAGAGGTAGGTTCTCATAGCCATACCCTCATTTTGTACACAGGGTCTGGATCTTCACAATTGAGCTCCATTTTCAGGTGGGACGGGTGAACTCCTTTTTAAAGTTTGAAATGATTGGATCTGATTTTATAGCCTGGTGGGACCAGAATGATTCCCCTCTGTATTTTTGTATACAGCGGGGGATCAGTCTGGTCACCCCGTCCTCGTTCGCGGCTTCTGCAAAATCAATCCGTTCACGTGCAATCAGATTTATTTATTTGCCGTGACGTGTTGTTAGCGAGCAACGTCACTCACGGGACGCGGAAGTCCCTCAATAACAATCTACGAACGAAGCACGAAAGCGTGTCTCCAGTCGGCGGTAAATGACCAAAAAACACATCGACAGCGGTGAGTCTGGATTTTTCCAGGCTACTGATTTTACCCATTCGCTAGCCTGGCCTTAGTCATTCGTAAACTCCGGTCAGTTATCATTTCCCGCATATGCTTGACGTCACCTACAACACCCGCCTCCCCCACTCGCTGAATGGTGAAATCCAACAAATGTATCATCGCCCAGACGTACATATAGGGAAATGTTAATTGACCAGAGTTTACGGATGGCTATGGCCAGACTAGGGTTGTCAAAGTATTTTTTTAAATGTTACCCACCAGCATGTCTTTATTGACAGTAACCTTACCCTATACATCCCGTGTCCATAGAATTCCAGTATATTTCTTATATAAAGCTTGACTGAAGTCACAAGGTGATGTTTCTGTGCATGCTATGAGTCAATCGGACATCCCTGTTTTGCGCTCATGTGTCTCTGTTCTTTTAGATCGAAATAATAAAAGGGTCGAAAGTTTGCTGCCCCAAAGTGGTGTGGAGGGCAGCAGTTCATGCTCCCTCTCCAACCTCGATGGTCAGAATATTACTAATGGGAGTCTTCCCACTACAGGTGCTCCTGAGGAGCAATCTAAAAGGTATTGCCTCATTATTTTATTATTATTATTTCAATGAAACGCTACCCTTGACTTGTCATTACCGAAGACTGGTGTAAATCTTTGATCCAACCATGACAGAGGTTGATTAGCGCAGACTAAGTGGACACATATGGTTTCCCCATATGTGTCCACTGCCCTGAATGAGACAGACATGCTCTGTGCTGACTCGTTATAAGCTGAATTTGGCTGCACTTCGTTTTGTCTCGTATGCTTCAGCAGTGAGATAATTTATCGCATTCATTTTGCCTCTGAAGCCTGTGTAGGCGCATTAGACCGTCTTACGATCTCCAGAGCTGACGATCTGGGATTTTTGTGTGAACGTTTTATCACGATTCAAAGCACTTATGCACAGTTGACTCTTTTCACCGTCAGTGAAGCCGCACACTTACTGCGACGCAATGTCGGACGCTAATGCGAGCGTTTGGCAGCGAGCCGCTCCTCTACAGTGCACATACACGACCAGGCTCCTCAATCAAAAGCTTTGAACCCAGCGTTCTGTCTCTAGTTCAGCGTTATTTATATTAGTGTCTTTTACCCAACGCTCTGCGCAGATCGCAGCGTGTGTATTAATTTACCTGGCGGCACATGTGCGAAGCAGCGATTGTGTCCTTCGTCCTTACAGTTCTGTAGGCGCTGCATCCTTGTCATTTTTTTAATTTAAATCCTGGACCGTGTTCACAAATGCGCCGTTTATCCATGTCTTTGAAAATATAAGACTTGTCCACCTTTAGTCAAGTAAAAACTTATAACGAACTGCGGTTAGCCTTTTACACAATAAAAGACACAGTATGTTATGGCTTTAGTAAGACTCTTATTGTGAAAGGGTCAGACAGCAACAGAGCGTTGTATCACAGCAGCTCGACGTCATGAGAGAAACGTCTCAGGAAAGATGCCAAACAGCAACAGACACGAACAACAAGCCTTTACCAAACTTAGTGTTACTATTTTACTTTTAATGTCTGGAGTTATTTCTAAGTCTATTTTTACTGTGTTGATGATCACAAAGTTGAATAAATTAGTATATTCATTCAATCTTTTTCTTCAGTGTGTAATTTAAGTTATTTGTTTACTATAAAAAAAAATCGAAAAAATGGAAATCGGGAGTTTATATTCAAAAATCGTGATATTCTATTTTTGTCATTTCGCCCACCCCTAACTAACCCTGAGCTCACACTTTAGTGACTTACACGCACTCCTCAACACTAAGAAACACATCCCAACACACTCACTACATACCTGCGCAATGTGCATGGACTTTCAGCACTTTTAACATGACCCTCTATGTTATGGGCCTTCTTTTATTCTCTCCACCACTTGTCAACAAAAAGACTTTTATTGCCTGATTATTTTTTGTTGTTAGGGGGGAAATCAAAAAGGGAGGCTTATGCAGACAAAAAAGATCCTCTGGACCCAGAGGCCCTCAATGCAATATTTGGTAAGTTGATTGAACATTTTCTCAGACTGCTTGTCTAGTGCATAATATTTTAAACACAATGTAATATCAAACTATAATTGCGCACACACAGAGAAAATAGTTGTGTGCATGTTCTTGACTTAGACCACTAACACCTTGAAACACTGCAAATGATTTATTTAGTCCTTACACTTAAACAATGTCTCTCATCTTCTCCATCCTCAGAGGCAACAATGAGACGATTCCCTCAGGCTTCCCGGGGGCAGCTGGGCTCAGCTGTGAACTGCAAAATTGCAGAACTGCGGTTCAAAATGAAATAATTTGTGTTTTTTTTCTTCAGAATGTTCTGTTTCTAATGTTCAATTTACACTGCTTTATAATTTTTTTGAATAAATATCAAATGTCTTGAATTGCTTTAATTATATTGATGCCTTGCATGCGTTTAACACATTTTGTGTATTTTAATTATGTCTAAATATATTTCCCCATACATTCTCATATAAGTCAAAATATATTAGATTGTCATATATGGTGATATGTTTCTTCATGTATTTCCATAATATGCCAAAATACATTTCACCTTATATTTTCATGTCAGGAATGTATTCCCATATAAGTCAAAATACATTTCTCCCTATATTTACATATATGTTAGAAATGTATTCCCACATAAGTCAAAATACATTTCTCCCTATATTTACATATATGTTAGAAATGTATTCCCATATAGGTCAAAATACATTTCTCCCTATATTTACATATATGTTAGAAATGTATTGCCGTATAAGTCAAAATACATTTCTCCCTATATTTACATATATGTTAGAAATGTATTGCCATGTAAGTTAAAATACATTTCTCCCTATATTTACATATATGTTAAAAATGTATCGCCGTATAAGTTAAAATACATTTCTCCCTATATTTACATATATGTTAGAAATGTATTCCCATATAGGTCAAAATACATTTCACCCTATATTTACATATATGTTAGAAATATATGTCTAAATACATTTCTTCTTATATGTTAAAATATATTTAGCCATACATTGTCATCATATATGTCTAATACATTTATTTTGTATATGGGCTCATTAAAAGATTTGAGTTTTAAATAACAACATTTAGGATAGAGTAAAAAACTAGCAATGAAACGCAACAAAAATACCACACTAAACATCCCCTAACTTGTTTATAAAAGTGAAGAGGAAAAGATTTTAAAAAAGGGGTAAAATATGTGAAGTAAATACAGTATTTTGACAAAAACTAGCCATTTCCCCCAAAAAACGAACTCTTAAACTACACAAAGAGAGCAAAACAAACATAACATCTACCACACAACACTCCACAATGTCCAAATCACCTTTTTCCCTACAAAAATCGGTCAAAGTAGGCTCACACTAGCACATTTGTGGTTAGCCTAGCATAAACATGTGTAAAAAACGAACTTTTTTACAGATGCAAAACAACAGACAAACCATACCAAACAACTCCTAACACACTTAACTTGTTCACAAAAGTGAAGATAACATTATCAAAATCATTGTACTTACTTCGTTAGCTAAAAGGGTCCACTGGCGAACTCGCTCACATGCAAGTCAGTATGTGGTATGACCTGACGACCCGGTAGTACAACCTAAGAGGCAATATCAGTGTCAAGACTTTTTATTTTATTTAATTTAATTGTTTTATTTATTGATTAAGCACATAGACATTGTCAGGAAACATATTTTTGTACTAGCTCACATCACACGCTATTTGATCAGTCTGTTCAGAACGACCATATATGAATAAACAAAATCCACCATCGAATCATGCTATAAGAAATTACTGAGCGCCGAGCCAAAAAGGAGAAGCGCAACAATGTTTGGGCGTAAGGAACAGACTGAGACATTGCACCTGCTTACACAGCATCAGCTAAACTAGTAGAAACCGGTTCTCAAGGTCTGAGGGAGGATACCCACCCCACAGACCAGTAGGCATGGGGAAAACACTGTATTAGATAAGAGGGTATAAAAATGTAAGAGACTGAACCTTCAGTACCAGCTTTGCGTTCCATCCCTAGACGTCACATCTCTGTATCCTATTACTCGAGATCTGGTCGAGGCTCATCAGCTGATTAGCCTCTCTGTTTCCAAAACTTCTACTGCTGGCGCCGTACTGTTGTTTCAGGACTCCAATTCTGAATCGGTTTTGTATCATTTTACTCTGCAATATCTTTCAAAATACAACATTTGACTTGAGAACTATCTAAGTTGTCTGTATTGAATCATTGGTGGGCGAACTTGGTGACGTGGGAAAGGTGACGGATATCCCAGACGGACTAGGGGGGTCCATCTGTCACCCCCAGTGTGCGGAAGGTATCCTAACTTATTTGTTTCCTCCATTGTCCAGAAAACCTGAAAAAAGGAACAGACAGATTCTGGCGTCACGAACCCGCACGGGATATCTCCCCGACTCCCACGTCTAGGACGCACCACGGACATCCCATTTGGCACACGGACGTCTCAGTGGACCGGACAGTCATTTTCAAAATCATACTGCGCAAAAGGTAAGCTTTTTACCTGATTTTGACTGTGACTGACTATATCCCTGAGAACGATAAAACCATATAAAATTATCTAAAATTGCCTAAATTGAATGAAATAGAATCCAAATTGGTTAAAACACTGTTATACTGCCATACCATTCAGAGTCGTAGTCCTCTTTGATTAAACTATCCTTACGCCTCTTTGAGACAGGGCGCGGGTCAGACATCTGTCAAGTGATAACAGAGCCCACCCTGAAACGAAATACAAAAATAAAAAAAAATATTATTTAAAGAGAGCAGAATTCTGCTAAGACACCTGTACGAAGAGCGGCAGGGGCAGACCTGACAGTATATTTATTTTACGCTTCTATTGAGACAGGGCGCGGGTCAGACATCTGTCAAGTGATAACAGAGCCCACCCTGAAACGAAATACAAAGACCAAAAAAAAAATATATAGGGTATTATCGTTCATTTTCTGTACTGCGGACTTATAGGACAAAGTACTGATATACATGTTCTGTTTGTTGAATGAATGAAGGCATTGGTGATCATTGCAAGCCGATCACAAACGTGTGGGTTGATAAATTAGCTTTGGGTGACGTTGTTTCACGCACGAAGTACTCTTGCCCACTGGGAGAGAGTAGAGAACCGTGAGTGAAAAACAAGTGATCCTAAGCTAGTCCAACCATTTGTAGTACCGAGTGACTGTGACAATATTTGATCAAATACTAACCACTCGACGTGTAAAGACCAAGATACCACATAAATAAACATGTTTACACGAAAAGATAAACAAACTAAAGTGCTTAGCACTACTGACGCGGAGTTTGTAGAAAACCTAACGTCAAAATTCAAACTCACATCAAAGGCACTAAAACAGAAAACAGAGGCAGCTCAGAAATGTCTTAAACAACTGAGAAAACGGTGCCTCCTAAACGAGGAAGTAAACAGTAAACTCCTCAGACAAATCCGTGAATATTTGATGCATGACAAAGAGCTGAAAAAAGGCAAAAAAGAATCAAAGAAAGATACAAGCGAGGACGAATTACTGATAGCAGTAGAGGAACTCGTGATGATGTGTGAAAGGGCAGGTTTTGACAGTGTCACAGAGGAGGGAGGCAGGTTAGAGTTAAAAGAAGAAAAGGGAGGGGGAATGCTGAACATGACCACATCGCCCACTGCACCGCTTCTGACACCTCCCGCTCCACACGCTACACCGCCCAACTACACACAACTGTATCCAGATATCACCACCTCTTTGGGATTCCAAGCCCCACTGATACAGTTACAACCAGACTCCGCAGACACTCTGGCAAAAGCGCTAACCTTCCAAATAAAGGAAACTGAAGATGAAATTATTAAAAGATTGAGGGAGGAACAGGAAACAAAGGATAGGTTCTCACAATTAATGAAGAACCAGCAAACTCTGCAACAGGGACAACAAACACTGCTAAAAAATCAGCATGAAACACAAAACATACAGGCAAACACTTCTAAATTGGTCACAGATAGTATATACGAGGCCGAGACAGGCACACATCAGGGACTTGGCCTCTTGACCAGCACAGTAATGGGACTAACTGAATCAGTGCAACAGAATATTGACGCGTCCTTGGAAGTAGCCAAAACGTTCCAGGAACACACGAAAACGCTTCTTGAGAACTCACATTTGGTAAATACGCCCCAGAGACAAAGCACACCCAAAGACCACGAGGAAAGTGATGAAGACAGGCAGAGAGAGAAGGACAGAGAGGAGGATAAATGCAAAGTTAAAAAACAGGACACGAACAGTTCCAAGGCAGGCAAAGGGAAGCACCCGTTAGAAAGGAGCCCCTATCAGATGAGAGACAGGAGACAGACAGAGACGGAAAGTGACAGGAAGTTGCGAGAGCTGAAACAAGAAAGACATGAGACATTGTTACAATTGGGAAAGGTCCAGGCACTATTGGGAAAACACAAAGACTCACAGAGACATGACCAAAAGAAACAAGACACTTTTTGGGCCACACAAAACAAACTCCAAGAGGAAAGTGCGACATTGACACAGACATTAAAAACAATTGACGCATGCATCCTAAAATGGAAGGGAGTAGATATCAACACTGACATGGTCACAGGACTAGACTTCGAAGACACAGAGGGAGGGAGTGACTCATCATCAACCATACTGGATGAATTTTGGGCCAACCCAGACGACCCCACAGCATTTTATGTAAAAAGGCAGAAAAAACACAAAAAGAAAAGCTACAAAAAGGCCCAAATATACCATTTGACAAAACAATCCACACTTGATGACAGTGACACTGACCAGGAACAACACCCACTCACACAGAGCTCAGGAGGAAAGACACATGTCAGACATCTGACCCCCCCAGAGTTAGCCGCTTGCAGGGCCGCAATCAGAAAAAAACACCCAAGTACATGCGGAGGAGGCAGAACCCTGGCATCAATCTTAAGCTGCATTCCAGAAGACACCATGACTATCACTGACCTCATACAGATATGCAAAGAAGTTATCCCACTGGCAGCCACACGCCTAACCACCAGCCTTACAAACTACTCAAATGAGTCTGTAAGCAGACATTTGACTGACATCAAAACAATCATGAGCACACTCTATCCAGTCAAAAGCACCACAATCACCTCCATGGACATGACACCACAACAGGGAGAGACAGGACTAGCATTAGCAAGCAGATTAAGACAACAATTAAGGGAGATGCTGGCTGATGAAGTATCTGATACCAGCATACACATGGGACTCCTGACACAGACAATGAAGGGACAACTAATGTCAGATTCATTGGCCAAAATTGACCACATGGACCCGTCAGATGAATCATACATGACTGCACTCTGCAACCTAAGAGTTAGGGAAGAGGACAAAAGAACCAAGAATGCTGAAAGCGCTAGCAACTCACAACTGCAGACACTGACCAATAACACCATTGCATCATCCCAGGCCATTACCACACTATGCAAGACACTTGGGAAAGTCCTCGTGAATGACTAGCCCCTCACAATATGAATCAGACCACGTGCTCCTCACGTCACAAGAATAGCATACATTTGATCTCAGGATGATGACATATATCATCTCTAGCCACCCACAGAGAACCTCACGATGACAGCACCGCGGGTCTTGGGACAGAAGGAGAAGAAGGAGACCACAACAGGTAGTATGCTCTTCCATGAAACCTTCTTAATCTGCTTATCAATTATCTGTTTTTTAGGTGTAGGCATCTATATCTTGGCATCAGGAACTCTCACAATGACTAAACAAACCCCGGACGCATACTGGCGTTGACTTCCTGTTGGCAAGAGAGGGTGGCCTATGCGCATATCTGGGAATGGACAGCAGCAAATGTTGTATGGCCATCAGAAACAACTCCGCACCAGGCGGACCATTGAGTAAAGTGGTAACCAAACTGAAGTTACTTTCTGACCGCATGTACACCGATAACAGAGGCAACCAATCCTGGTTTGAATGGTTGGGCGACCTAATGGGAAAATGGGGTCGTCTGGCCTGCATAATTCTGATTGCTTTCGCAGCATTAATCCTATTTTTCTGTCTAATGGCCTGCTGCTGTCTCCCATGTCTTAGGAAAGCCACTACCACATTTATGGCAGCAGCAATTGGTCCTGGCGGCGCTTACGTAATTATACCAGACTCAAAGGTGGAAAACGCCTTTGTTCTTCAGCTCAAATCAGACATAAAACCTGAAAAAGATACTGATGCGCCCGCTGCTGCCCTAGCCTTCCCGTTACTCTTGAAAGACCCGGATGATTATTCTGTCTAACCCCTAACCACCATTACTCCAAGTACAGGTCCAGCGACAAGACTTGAGGGAGTGGGCATGAACGCCGGCTGGCCTTCACCCCACTCTCATGTTTATTTTAAGCTTATTAAATATTTCTACACACTGTGCTTTCTACATACCATGTGTTTCAGGTTATTTCCCTACTTTGGCATCATTTTTTACCTTTTATATGAATTTTTATAAAAATGTTTACACTTTTATACACCCGCTCACCTGCACACCTCTTGGCATACTTAGCATTATGATTATAGGACCCATTGTACTGTTTACTATTAGCCAGTTCATTGCCTGACACGCCCCGAGCGTTATCAAGGATGTTCCTCCAGTCCTTGTCACTATTTGGTCGGACCCCTGTTTGGCAAACCTCAGGCTTTAAACTTTAACTCACATACACTGATTCTGTGCTTGCAATTTATGGGATTTTTTTCGGTTTAGTAACTCTTAGTTACTTTATAGGATTGCACTCTCCTGTCTGAGAGGTTATGCACCTATAGAGAGGGACTGTCATAGGTATTAGATTACATAGAAATATCATCTTCTTTCCTCACTTTTTGGTGACCCATTGATGCCAATGGGTCAAGAGAGGGACTGTCAGGAAACATATTTTTGTACTAGCTCACATCACACGCTATTTTATCAGTCTGTTCAGAACGACCATATATGAATAAACAAAATCCACCATCGAATCATGCTATAAGAAATTACTGAGCGCCGAGCCAAAAAGGAGAAGCGCAACAATGTTTGGGCGTAAGGAACAGACTGAGACATTGCACCTGCTTACACAGCATCAGCTAAACTAGTAGAAACCGGTTCTCAAGGTCTGAGGGAGGATACCCACCCCACAGACCAGTAGGCATGGGGAAAACACTGTATTAGATAAGAGGGTATAAAAATGTAAGAGACTGAACCTTCAGTACCAGCTTTGCGTTCCATCCCTAGACGTCACATCTCTGTATCCTATTACTCGAGATCTGGTCGAGGCTCATCAGCTGATTAGCCTCTCTGTTTCCAAAACTTCTACTGCTGGCGCCGTACTGTTGTTTCAGGACTCCAATTCTGAATCGGTTTTGTATCATTTTACTCTGCAATATCTTTCAAAATACAACATTTGACTTGAGAACTATCTAAGTTGTCTGTATTGAATCATTGGTGGGCGAACTTGGTGACGTGGGAAAGGTGACGGATATCCCAGACGGACTAGGGGGGTCCATCTGTCACCCCCAGTGTGCGGAAGGTATCCTAACTTATTTGTTTCCTCCATTGTCCAGAAAACCTGAAAAAAGGAACAGACAACATCAACAAATGTGGAATTATGTAAAAAATATCATGACAGTGCTCTTTGGGTGTCTCTGGTCATGTGGGAACCAAAAAAGAGTAAAATCCCAATTTCTTTAAGGGTTGAAATTCGTGAAAAGGGAAGTGATATTTCCCAAACTGTCACGTTTAAGTGATGATTTTGACTACTAATAGATTTTCAAGAACAGAAATTTTTCCGGTACCATATTAACCTTATTGCACTTGTCATTTTACCACAACAAACACTTCAGTTATGGTTTTCCTGTGGCCACAATCGAATCGTTTAAAGTCGCAAAAATCGATTTTGGGCTTTTGTGACATTAATGTTCTTTAAAGGTTGGAACACGATTTTATACCCAATTTTAGATAATGTTACACACTATCCTTTACTGTGTCCAAAAAGCCTTTTTTTTTTAAGAAAGGGCCATTTTCGTAATTAATTGCCTCATAAAGGCTGATTTTCAGACAGCCACTTAACTCTACTGGGAGTCCTGTGTAAAATCAAACACTGGATTATGGTACAGGGCCATTATGACATTATCTGTACCTAATTTGGTACCCCTGGGGTCAAAGGTAAAGACACAGTGTCCAAAAAGCCTTTTTTTTTTAAAGAAAGGGAGTAATTTGAGGAATTTTTCACCACTTTTTGGCTTCAAAAAGAAATTTTGCTTTGAGCTAGGAGGCTGAAAATTTAGTATGTTCATCAGGGGAGGGTGCTGAGTGTACTGATATAAGTGAATTGTTCAAACACCTAAGTTAAAGGAGTCAAATTGGGGAAAAGACTGGTCAAATTTCTTTTGGGGTGATTTTCTCTTACTTTCGGGGCACTTGTCATTTATTTCCCCCCATAGATTGAAAATTAATACAGCTAGGGTGCTAATTTTACAGTATGTTCCTGTCATGGGTGTGTGCAGTCATGGGCCAAAATTTCAAGCTTGTGTGACCTTTGCTTCTATCAGGATTACAGACAAAATTGGCTTTTCCCATATAATTTCCCACAAAACATGTATCTTTTCCCCCATAATTTAAAAAATAATATAGGTAGGGGCCTAATTTTACAGTATGTTCATGTCATGGGTGTGTACAGTCATGGGCCAAAATTTCAAGTTTGTGCGACCTTCGCTTCTTTCGTAGTTCTGTAAAAATCACTCATTTTCTACACTGAATATAGCCTGAGAGCAGGTGTTACAGTTCCCCTCCCCCACACAGACGAAGAGATGGCGGTTGGGATTCCTTTTGAAGTATTGATTATCTGTCATAGTTTAAAAATGGCTTAAGCTACAAGGCTCAAATTTCAGTATGTTGACCTCGGTGGTAGCCTGAATAAGTATGCAGAGTAGAACTGTGCAAGTCCAAAGACAAGGGGTCAAACTGGGGTCACACAGTGGTCAGACTTCTGTTTTTACAATTAAAATCTAAACTACTACAGGTACGGCTTTGATTTTTCAGTATGTACATCTCATGGGAGTGTACAGTCATGGGCTGAAGTTTCAAGTTTGTGTGACCTTTGCTTCCATCAGGAATCCAGAAAAAATTTGCTTTTTAGGCCCAGACTTTGCCAGGTTTCGTTTGGACTCAATGTCATCACTGAAAAGTGCCCCTTTTGTAAATAGGGTTTCATAGCTTTTGGGACTCAACATATGTATGCTATTATGCTTCTGACACAATTTTCAACTATGTTACACATCATCCTTTGCCCCCTGTTCAAATATTGGTGTTACATTTCATCTTGACCAATAGAAACTAAAGTAGCTAGCTGACCCTCGATCTGTTGGACATGACACTTTAGAATCCTATTCTATACCTATTTAAAGGGGTATGTGCTGAAAAAAATGGCTAAGTGTAATTGTAAGTATAATGGTTATGTGTTTTAAGAATGACAATTGTATGGAATGACATCTTTATATTTGTTTGGAAATAGGGTTTCATAGCTTTTGGGACTTAAAATATGTATGCTATGATTCTTTTGACACAATTTTCAACTATGTTACATGGCATCCTTTGCTCTATTCAAATATTTGTGTTCCATTTCGTTTTGACCAGCAGAAAGCCAAGTAGCTGACCCTGGGTCTGTTGGACTTGTCACTTTAGAATCCTATTCTATACCTATTTAAAGGAGTATGTGCAGAATGTCATGTCATTTGGACTTAATTTGACCTTTTATGCTGCGTTTACACATAAGCACGATGCGTTACGAATGCCACAAATCCACATTCGTGGCCAAGGATCACGAATGTGAGTGGACTTTGATGATTCGGGGCAGGGGTTTCACGCGCCGCCACTAACTGTTGCGACTTGTTACTACGCGTTACGATTAATGGCACGAATTATTACGCACGGTCACGAATATGCCTCCCGCGCTGCTGCGTGGTGTTGCGCGCTGCTGCGTGGTGTTGCGCGCTGCTGCGTGGTGTTGCGCGCCGCCACGCGCTGTTACGGGTCACTAGGAATATTCGCGTTCTGTCCGAAATCTGTCAAGAATTGGGCGAAAGTGGAGTGATCTTCTGCCGCCGGGTTGGAGGCGGAGCAGAGGCCGTGCTCTCCCCTGAGTCATTGGGCTCTTCTGGGTCCAACTCAGGTACGACCGCAGGAGGAGGAAAGGTCGGAGAAACACTTTCAGCACCCCGCGGAGCGGCAGCGACAGGTGCTGTCCGTGACTTGGAGCGCGGATTGGCCGACTTTGTGACACTTTTCCTTGGCGTAGCTACTGCAGGTACGAACATTTACTTTTCGGCGTAGCGTGTGTTTCTGTCCATTTTGAGCGTGAAAACAGTGATTCTGCTCCACAAATGCTCTACAAATGCTCTCACGCTGAATTACGAAGCGCCACTACTCCTCACGAAAGGACACGCTCCGTTGCGAACTCCACGAACAGAGGGTGATTCGTGACATTCGTGGAAGATTTTTTGACAGACAAAAACTTTCTCCACGAATGTCACGAACTGATGCGTTCTGTTAAGAATCCCATTGAGATGCGTTAAGTCACGTCACGAACGTCACGAATGACGGAAAAATGACATTCGTAACGCATCGTGCTTATGTGTAAACGCAGCATTAAATCACATTGGAATCATGAAAATGGCGTATTTTTGAAGCTCCGCCTTTCGCAAACGATACGCCCGACAGACACCGAACCAACATCCTTGGACCCGTCTCATGGCCCTTAACAACATATTTTGAGGACGGCTTTCTGAAACATGTAGAAAGAAATTGTAAAATTATTATGCAGATGGTGTCAGCGGCCTGCACCCTTACCCCACTTTGAAAGGCTGATTTTGAGACAGCCACTTAACACTCCTGGAGGTCCTGGGAAAAATCGGACACTGGATTATGGTACAGGGCCCTTATGACATTCTCTGTACCAAATTTGGTACCCCTAGGGTCAAAGGTCAAGGCACAGTTGGCAAAAAGCAATTTGAGAATTAAGTTCCGTTTGGGCCAATTAATGACTTTTGGGCCACTTCTTGATTTTTCCCCATAATTTAAAAAATAATATAGGTAGGGCCTTAATTTTACAGTATGTTCATGTCATGGGTGTGTGCAGTCATGGGCCAAAATTTCAAGTTTGTGCGACTTTCCACAGCAGCAGCCGGACTTAAATCTGTCCACACGGGTCGTCCTGGACGTGACCCGGGGGTTGAGCGGACGCAACGTCACCTGCGACAACTTCTTCACGTCCTACGAACTGGCGCAGTTGCTCCTGGCCAGGAACAACACCCTGGTGGGCACGGTGCGGAAGAACAGACCCGAGCTGCCCCGGGAGCTGCTCTCGGGCACCCGAGCGAGGGCAGTTTTCTCGTCCAGGTTCGCCTTCGCGCCAGACGCGACCCTGGTCTCCTACCTGGTCAAGAGAAACAAAAACGTGCTCCTGCTGAGCACGGCTCACGCAGAGGGACGCGTGGCGGAGGAGCGCGCGGACAAGAAGCCCGAGATCATGTTGGACTACAACCGCAACAAAGGCGGCGTGGACAACCTGGACAAAGTGATCGCGGCGTACAGCTGCCGGAGGATGACCGCGCGCTGGCCCATGGCCGTGTTTCACAACATGATCGACGTGTCCTCTTACAACTCTTTCGTGCTGTGGCGGGAGCTCAACCCGAACTGGCTGGCCGCGAGGAGGAACAAACGCAGGGTGTTCCTGGAGCGGCTGGGCAAGGATCTCGTGCGCGCTCACGTGGAAAGGAGGGCCGCGGTGCCCCGCACCCGGGAGTCCGCGGAGATCGTGAGAGGGCGCCGAGCGGACCTGTGGCTACGGGAGCGAGGGGATCGCGCCGCGGCCGCAGCTCCGCTCGGAGGAGGAGGAGAGAAGGAGCAGGTGCGGGTGCCCGGGACGGACGGTCCGAACCGGACAAGAGGAAGCGGTGTCAACTTTGTCCCTCGAAGAAGGACCGCAAAACGTCCACCAGATGCTTTCGCTGCGGGACGTACATTTGCGGAGGGTGCACCCGAGCGCACTGCCCGCTATGCGCGGATCGCTCGGAGCCCATGCGCTCAGAGTCTGAGGAGCAAGAAGAGTGAAGGGGAAGAGGCTCTGCTATTTTCAAATTATTATTTTTTCATACCAATAAAGAATTGTACCGAAAGAGAAATCGTTTGTGTTTGTGTAATTACCTTTCTTTCTTTTTTTTTTCTTCTTCTTCTTTTTTTTTTTTTTACACCAGTACAGATGTGACAAAAGAGGCGAGAGACCAGTGTCGTGTGTGTGTAAACGTTTTCATTTCTTTCAATCTTATTTCATTGTATTATCAACGTAAAAGTACCACATTTCGGATCCGGACGAAAAGTTCAATGTACATGTCCCCACAAGCGGGCTCGGCCCCGGTAACCGAGTGGTCGCGGGCGCACACGATACAGTGCTTCGGCCGCGAGGGCTCCGAGTCGCCGCGGCGTTCTCGGCTTTCGAAGACGAGAAACGCGAAAGCCTCCGGGAAAGCCACGAACCCCTGTTCGAAGCGCTCTCGACCGGGCGCGAGTTCACTGTGGGACCGAGCGGGCTCGGCCGCGCCTACGGGCGAGATTTCGTACGGCTCCAAAAAACGTTCCCGGGTTAGGAACTCGCGGAGTTTCGCACTCGCGACCCCGCAGGCCATATTGTGCCACGGATCTTCACGCGGCGAGGTTCGCTCTGTAGCTGTTTTCGGCCAAGCGGCACAGTTGCGGATTTGCCACGTAGCCCCTTTGGAACCGGGCTTTGCCGAGAGCCTTGAGCATCTTAGTTTCGTCATGGCGAAACCGAGCCCGGACGATCCTGCAGATACCCTGGCCGCAGAACAAGTGCTCGTGTAGATACGGGTCTCCTCTCAGGTACCCGGAACAGCTCCATCCGCAGTCCAAGCACTTGAAGGTGTCGTACGTGTCCGGAACGCGTTCCAAGTATTCCGGCCCGGCGTACGCTCCCCGAAGGGACCTCCGGGGATCGACTACGGAGGCGCGGGCCATCTCGCGGAGGGGGTCGTTCTTATACAGGTTCGGGCGGGAAGGGGCTCGGGCGGTTAGCGGATATTTCCTAGACAGATTCCCTCCCCTCGGTCGCAAAGAGGCTTTACGAAAAGAAAAAAAAGATACTTCGTTCAGAGCCACGTGAGTAGTAAACGGTAAACGGTCTCGACTTATATAGCGCTTTTCCACCTACGTTTAGGCGCTCCGGGCGCTTTACGGTGAGGCACCTCTCACCCATTTCACTTAGTACATCGACTCGGGGAGAAAAGGAAGAAAAAAAAGCACACAAACGAGAGGCTACGTGAGGTAAGGCAAATTTATTTGTAGAGCACAATTCAAACGAGAAAAGAAAAAGAGAACAAAAAAATAAAACACACACACACGAGAGGCTGAGTGAGGAGAGGCAAAACTTTATTTGTAGAGCACAATTCAAACAAGAAAACCCAATAAAAAAATTAACAAAACATAGACGCTGACACGAAACACTTTCGCGGCGGGGCCTCGAAGAAGCGCTCCGATAAAAGAAACCAGGTTTCGGCCAGCGCGCGCGTTCAGTTCACAGACATCAGAGACTCGGGCCCCGCGATCCTACCTGAAAACAAACACTTCCATTTGCCCTCGTACGCGTGCGAGATGCACCAGTAAAACGGGCGATCGACGAAGTATTCCTCTTGATCGGATCCGGGACCGTCGCTCTCAAGCAAGCAAGTGACCGCGGCGGCTCTGGTGCCCGATTCGCTCTCCATCTGCGTGTCCATGACTCCGTGACTGCTCCATTTAGGAAAAGTGACGTTTTCGTAATCCGCAAAAGGGCTGTCGCGAATCACCTCGTCGATCTTCTCTTTCGTACTCTGAAACGTTGCCTTAACCGCGCTCATGGCGATCCCCTTTTTGGGTATAACGAAGCTGAGCCAGAACGCTCTGTTTTCGTAAGGCACGCTGAAAACCTCGCACTTTTGGTATCTCAAGAGTCTAGGAGGCGCGAGGTGGCCGATCTTCGCGGTCATGCCTTTTACGAGAGTGCGCGTTTTTCCCTTGTAGAAATTCAGCTCCACTTCGGAGAATCCGTACAGCCATTTTTCATCGAACACGGTGACGTTCATCACGATGGATTTCGTTTCGAAGGTCCTCTGTATCTCCGGCAGTTCCGGTACGTCCCCGGGGCAGCCCCGGATCAGCTCTTTCAACAGTCGCTGTACGGCGTCTCCTTGTCCTCGGGTCACCTTGACCTTAAGGTTCTCGGTCAGGTGTGTTACTAAATTCTTGGCCACGGGATCTCTGAACCACACGCCCGTTCTGTAGAAGACTTTGATCAGGTCCTGCTTCACGAACGGCAAAGTTAGATTTTCAGTTTCACATATTTCAGAGAGAGTCACACAGCTCTCTACGCCGATGTCGCACACGACGTCGGACTGGTCCGAGAAACGGGAGATCACTTGGGATGCGAGTAGAGAGGTAGCCATGTCGAGTCTTTCCCCGGTTATGATCTGCGAGGAGGCGCGCGGCACGCTTAAGTAGGGAGCGTATCGCTGAAATTAAATCTCCGAGAAAGGGTAATTTCGCATTCGCGAGCTTCGGGGTGACCCGGATCTCGGCGCGCGAAACGCGTTGGGCTGACCCGGGCGCTCGGCGAAGCGTTTTATCGTTATGGGCCCAGGAGGAGCTCTCCGCGCGGGACCAAACGCGTCGGGCTGACCCGGGCGCTCCGCGGATGTGTTTTCTCTTTACGTGCCCGGAGGAGCTCTCCGCGCGGGACCAAACGCGTCGGGCTGACCCGGGGGCTCGGGGAAACGTCTTCTCAGGGCCCCGCGTGGGACGAAACGCGTCGGGCTGACCCGGGGCTAGGCGAAGCGTCTTCTCAGGGCCCCAGCGCGGGACCAAACGCGTCGGGCTGACCCGGGGCTAGGCGAAGCGTCTTCTCGTTACGGGCCCCAGCGCGGGACCAAACGCGTCGGGCTGACCCGGGGGCTCGGGGAAGCGTCTTCTCCGGGCCCTGCGCGGGACGAAACGCGTCGGGCTGACCCGGGGCTAGGCGAAGCGTCTTCTCAGGGCCCCAGCGCGGGACCAAACGCGTCGGGCTGACCCGGGCGCTAGGCGAAGCGTCTTCTCCGGGCCCCAGCGCGGGACCAAACGCGTCGGGCTGACCCGGGGGCTCAGGGAAGCGACTTCTCCGGGCCCCGCGCGGGACGAAACGCGTCGGGCTGACCCGGGGCTAGGCGAAGCGTCTTCTCAGGGCCCCAGCGCGGGATCAAATGCGTCGGGTTGACCCGGGCGCTAGGCGAAGCGTCTTCTCCGGGCCCCAGCGCGGGACCAAACGCGTCGGGTTGACCCGGCGTGAGGGCACCACGAGGGTTAAGTGCTTACAAAATATGCTAAATGCTTATATGTAAAATATACAAAAAGTCCTTGCAGGTCTCAGGGGAGTGCTGGTATTCAGAAGGCCTTATGTTTGGTGATGAATAGAATAGAACTTTATTGTCTGTTCCAAAGAGCAGAAAATTGTCTTTCAGCACAGCACAAATCAATCAAAAAACACACACAAACATCGTTACAAAATATCACATAAAAAGATCAACATAAAGTACAGTGCTACCGGAGTTTATTTAGTGCAGCGACTGCAGATGGGATGAATGATTTCTTGTAGATATTTCTACGGGCCAATGGGGTTCTATATCTTCTGCCTGATGGCAGCAGGGAGAAGGAGTGATGCAAAGGGTGTGTGGCATCTTCAGTGATGAGAGTGGCTTTCCTCCGCACCGATCGCCTGTACAGTTCGCAGAGTGGGGTCTGAGGGGTTTGAGTGATCTTACTGCCGTGGTTTACTATTCTATTGAGTTTTGTTTTGTGTTTGACGGTGAGAAAGTTGAACCAGGAAGAGATGTTGTATGTAAGGATGGATTCAATTAGTGAAATGTACACCACAGATAAAATGTCTTTGTTAATATTAAAAGATCTCAACTTCCGAAGGAGGTGGAGGCGCTGATGTGCCTTTTTAAAAACAGAGTCTGCATGATGCCCAAAGGACAGTTTTCTGTCTATTTCTATTCCTAAATATTTAAAACAGTCAACCTGCTCCACCTGCTGGCCATGGATGAGAAGGGGCTGGAAAAAATCCACTGAGCCCACCTTCCCTGTGGCTCCACAGCACACCTCCTTTGTTTTGGAGATATTGAGCTCCAGTGAGCTCTGCTTAAATCCACAGACCAAAGTGTGGACTTCCTGCTGGTATTGTGCCAGGGCCTGTGCGTCTTTGAGGTGTGCCACCAAAGCCATGTCGTCCGCATACTTTAGGAGAGTCATTCCTTCTGTGTGGCAGCAGATGCTGTTAGTGTACACAGAGAAAAGAACGGGTGACAACACACAGCCCTGGGGGAGTCCAGTCTTCAAAATTATTTGGCAGGACTTAACACCATTGAAGAGTACATGCTGTGGTCTGTTACTTAAAAAACGGCTAGCTCAGTCGGAAGAGCATGAGACTCTTAATCTCAGGGTCGTGGGTTCGAGCCCCACGTTGGGCGCTTGTGTTTTTGGAAGGTGTGGAGTTCATATCCCAACAAGTAGTAATAACTGTAAAACATTGCACTATCTTCCAACCATACTGTTTGTTCAAACCATTCCTCGGATTTGGCTCTTGAGTCCTACAGACTTGTCCTCTGAATGAAAACGTTGTCTTAAAGTGACTATGCAGAAATCATATTTTCTAGTAAAAAATATGTTTTTAACAGGCTTCTGAGGTGCACAGCTGCTGCTTGTGCTGTTAATTGGCTTCAACCCTAGTACTTCACAAAATATGGACATTCCAATGCTAAAGGCAGTGAAAGCTGTCAGGATGGCCGAGAGGTCAAAGGCGCCAGACTCAAGGACGCAAAGTTGGCTTCCCAAGCAAGGGGACTTCTGGTCTCCGAATGGAGGCGTGGGTTCAAATCCCACTCCTGACACTGAGATCTTGTTGGTCACAGTAGAGCATTATACCAGAGCCCTTCTTGTGCAGTCAAGCACAAAGATAACTCATGTGTGTGTTGGCTATTGGGTCAGTGATACTCGGAAACCATTTATTTCATGAGGCAGTAAGTTTGCTTGGAATCTCCCAATCAGTTTTTGATGACATGTAATGAGACGGCCAAATCTTAGACTGTTCTGATGATTCTTGTCCAGTTTACTAGGAATCTCCCTGGTAGTTGTAGATTGCATGTGACAATCAAAGAGACAGAGCTAGTTTCGGGCCCATCAAAGTCTTTGTAGAATTTCCTTTCCCTCACTGCATCAAGTGCTTTCAGATTACCAGAGACAAGTCCCTGCCAAATTCCTACGAAAATGTTTCTGCCCAGTTTCAAACTGGGGACCTTTCGCGTGTGAGGCGAACGTGATAACCACTACACTACAGAAACTGTGCATGAGTGTCATGTGATTAATTCACCATAGTGCTCACTTTGCATCATCACCTTTTTTAAACAGCAGATTTGTAAGTCACTTTAAAGGTTGGTTAAGTACTGCCAAACTCTCCGTCAGGGAATCAAACCCCGGTCTTCCGCATGACAGGCAGAGATACTGACCACTATAATAACGAGGATCGATAACCAGAATTTTTGCTGTTTAAAAAAATAAAATCCTCAGTGTTTATAATAGGAAGAAGAATTTACGGATCTCTGTCTTTAGGGTCTTGGACTCTCCGGGTGTTCTGTCTTTGATTATTATAGTTTTACGTCTGTAATATTTCCCTCTGTTATTTTATTGTTTTGCATCCGCTCAGTGCCATCTAGTGGACAAGCCAGGTCGTTACCATTATACACGTTTTAATTTGAAGAGAACTTTTCTAGCGGAAGTTACATGTTTAGCAACGCAGACAGACGATGGCAGCGAACAGGTCCGTCGTATGTTTTGTTCACAAATGTATTTTACGTTTATGCATTACTTGTGATGTACACTAGTGGCTAGGTTTCAGATAAGCAACCGTAGCATTGAATTTGTGGCAAGCTATTACCCGCGAACCAGAGGGTCGTCAAGATGGCGTCTCGGCCGCTTACTCTTTTATGTTCATGTTCCATGTACTACTATAGGCTAAACAGTGCAGTACAGGCATTTTATGCACAGATGCATTATGTAATTGTATTGTTTTTCTGCCTTTTTCTAGTTTCACCCTTTTGAGTGTCATTAAACCTGCTTAGACACACCAACGTCTGCAGAGTCATTGATGCAAGAGAGGTGTAAACATAACAGCAGCACAGTGAAACGGCGACATCCATGTCGAAGACTCTGCGATCATCGCCACGACTAGTGTGAATCTACGCTGACCACTACTACGCCTCCAGCAGTACGGCATACAGCAGTGTTCCAGCAGTCGTCACCTGGTCAACGCAACTATGACCGACAAATCATCGTCTGTGAAGGCTCCGTCCTACAAGTCAGCCTCCCTTAAAACCCGGTCCGAGACTGGGTCCGTAGACTCTACTGCAGCCAAAGCAAGAGCAAAAGCCGAGGCAGCAAAGGCTCGTTTTAGCTTTGTAGAAAAAGAAATGAGCTTAAAATTAGAAAAAGCCAAACTTGAAGCATCTATAGAGCTACTACAACAAGAGAAATATGTAGCTTCAGCCATGGCAGAGGCAGAGGTCTATGAAGCAGCAGCCTCTCAGTTAGATGTACAAAGTAACCCATCTCCTTCCGAAACAGCTGAGCGCACAAAGCAGTATGTCCAAACCCAAGCCACGTTTGTACAAAGCTCTACAGAGCCACCCCAAAACACCGAAACTCCAAAACAACTTGAGCAAAAGCGTACTAATGTACAAGTTAGCAGAGAGGACAAGAATGTATATTTTGCTCCAAGCCCTTTCTTAAGTCACAGCTTCTCTCAGTACAATACAGCAAATCCCTTACCACCTAATGCCGAACCTGACAATACCAGTTTGTCCCACAAGGTGTCACCGTCCACCCATTACAACGCCATGCCACCGTGACAAGAGTTCAGAGACAATGATAGCAGTAATGTAAATGACTTTATCAGGTACTTTGCTCGCAGAGAAATTGTTGCAACAGGGCTGCTTCAATTTAATGATAAACCTCAAAACTTCAGAGCATGGAAACGCTCATTCAACAATGCAATCAGAGGGTTAGACTTAACGGCAAGTGAGGAGATGGACTTAATTTTAAAGTGGCTCGGTAAAGAATCTGCCGAGCACGCTGAGCAAATCAGAGCCATACACATAAACAATCCTGTTGCTGGTCTTGCAAAGATTTGGGATAGGCTTGAACAATGTTACGGCTCAGCTGAAGCAATCGAGGATGCTCTATTCAAAAGAGTAGACTCATTCTCCAAACTCACAAGTAAAGACTATGTCAAACTAAGAAAGTTTAGCGATCTTTTGCTAGAAATGCAGTGTGCTAAAGCTGAAGGAGACCTTCCCGGCCTTTCATTTCTAGACACAGCCAGAGGAGTAAACCCCATTGTCCAGAAGCTCCCATTCAACTTGCAGGAAAAGTGGATAACAGTTGGAGCCAAATACAAAATCAGACACCATGTCTCATATCCACCTTTTAGTGTTTTTGTGGACTTTGTAACACAAGAGGCAAATGCTAGGAACGACCCTAGTTTCCAATTCTCTTCTCCGGATGCTCCACTCAAATCAGAAAAAGCTCCCTGGAGAGCAAACAAGCAAAACAGAGAAATATCTGTGCATAAAACCGAAGTAGTTGCCGGCTCTTACTCAGACACACGGGCAAACACAAACAGGAAAATGGACAGTGACAAACTCTGCCCTCTACACAAAAAGGACCATCCTCTACCAAAATGTAGAACGTTTCGCATGAAGCCGCTTGATGAACGGAAAGCATTTCTAAAAGAGAACAACATCTGTTATAAATGTTGCACCTCTTCCAAGCATATAGCCAAAGACTGTACGGTGAAAGTGCAATGCTCTGAGTGTAACAGTGAAAAACATTGCGCCGCTCTTCATCCTAGCCCAGCACCTTGGCGAAAAGAGACTGAACCGGCAGCTGAGCATGGCGGGGAGCCAGCCACCATAGAGTCAGGTCCCACTGAGCCAGACGAGATAACCTCAAAATGCACTCAGGTTTGTGGTAAGAGTGAGGGAGGTAGGTCATGCTCTAAAATCTGCCTCGTGAAAGTGTACCCGGCAGGCTGTCCCACCAAAGCAGTACGGCTTTATGCCATTCATGATGAACAAAGTAACAGATCGTTAGTCCGACCAGAGTTTTTTGAGTTGTTCAATGACTCAGGTCCTAGCTCTCCCTACTCACTTAGAACATGCTCCGGTGTCAAAGAGACTATGGGTAGGAGAGCCACGGGTTATGTAGTGGAAGCTTTAGATGGCACAGTCCACATCCCACTCCCAAGCCTCATTGAATGCAAAGATATCCCAAATGATAGGGATGAGATACCAACCCCCAGTGCAGCCAAGCATCACAGTCACCTTAAATCCGTGGCCCATCTCATTTCTGACCTGGACTCTCACGCTCACATACTAATGCTCCTCGGACGGGACGTTGTAAGAGTACACAAAGTCCGCAAGCAGATAAGTGGCCCTCACAACGCACCCTACGCGCAAAAATTGGACCTTGGGTGGGTCATAGTAGGAAACGTGTGTTTAGGTGATGTCCACAGCACCATTGCAGTAAAAACTCTATTTACTAATGCAACAGAGAAAGGCCGCCCGACGATGTTTGAGCCGTGTCCAAACGTGTACAGTGTAAAAGAAAAGTATTGTGACATACAAGTCCCTTTCAATCCCAGCACTCAGCTCAGTTACAGCACTGCATGTGAACCTGATCACTTAGGATGTAATGTGTTCAAGCAGACCAGACTGGATAATTACATTGCACCCTCCATTCAAGACATTGCCTTTCTGAAAGTAATGGAGGGAGGTCTAACTAAGGGCAAAAGTGGTAACTGGACAGCTCCACTGCCATTCAAATCGCCTCGTCCGAAACTGCCTAACAATAGACCACAAGCGCTCAACCGCCTCATGTCAGTTATCCGCAACTTTGAAAGAAAAGAGGAAATGAAAGAGCACTTCATCAGCTTCATGGACAAAATATTAAAAAATGGACATGCAGAAATCGCTCCTCCTTTAAAAGAAGGAGAGGAATGTTGGTATTTGCCACTGTTTGGCGTTTACCACCCAAGAAAACCTAAGCAGATTAGGGTAGTCTTTGACAGCAGCGCCAAACACGAAGGCGTTTCTCTAAACAACGTGTTGTTAACTGGACCAGACCTTAACAACTCACTGCTTGGAGTCCTAATGCGCTTCAGAAAGGAAGCAGTCACATTCACGGCAGACATTGAACAAATGTTTTACTGCTTCAACGAAAGACAGGAACTACTTACGTTTTTTGTGGTTCCGCAAAACAATGACCTTACAAAAGACATTACAGAGTACAGAATGACTGTTCATGTCTTTGGGAACGCTCCATCTCCAGCAGTCGCCATCTACGGTTTACACCAGTCTGTCCTACAGTGCGAGCCAGAGTGTGACCCAGACATAAAACAGTTTGTCACACGCGACTTCTACGTGGATGACGGGCTCAAATCCCTGCCCACTGTTGAGAGCGCTGTGTCACTTTTGCAAAGAACCCGTGACACACTTGCAAAATCAAATCTAAGACTGCATAAAATTGCAACAAACAGAAAGGAAGTTTTAGAAGCCTTTCCAGCCCAAGACCATGCTAAAGATCTAAAAGACTTAAACTTTGAAGCAGACTCAGTCCCCATGCAACGTAGCCTTGGCATTCTTTGGGACATTAAGAGAGACTGTTTTACCTTCAAGACATCAGATGAGACTAAGCCCTTCACTCGGCGAGGCGTGCTATCCACAATAAACAGCCTTTACGATCCATTGGGCTTTGTGGCGCCAGTCACTATTCAGGGAAAATCTATCCTCCGCGAGCTTACTGTAGAAAACGGAGATTGGGATGTCCCATTGCCCCCAGAAATGGAAGAAAGTTGGACACTCTGGAAAGACTCACTCAAAGAACTGTCTGAACTGTCAATTCCGAGAACTTACACACGCTTGTCCCCTTCTAATGCTCTAAAGAAAGAGCTGTGCGTTTTCTCCGACGCATCGACCAAAGCGATAGCAGCAGTAGCATATCTAAAAGTTACAGATGCAGCAGGAGACTGTCAGGTTGGGTTTGTTATGGGTAAAGCAAAGTTAGCACCACGCCCAGACCAGACCATACCGCGATTAGAACTCAGCGCCGCCGTGTTAGCAGTAGAACTCGCAGATCTAATCTCAGACGAACTAGACATTGATTTAGACCACACCACATTCTATACAGACAGTAAGGTTGTCTTAGGTTATATTTTTAACGAAACACGTAGATTTTATGTCTATGTCAGCAACCGTGTCAACAGAATTCGCAAGTCATCTCAGCCGAGCCAGTGGCACTACATTGCCAGTAGCCAGAACCCTGCGGATCACGCCACTCGTTCTGTTCCTGTGTATCAGCTGCCCCTTACTAACTGGTTCACTGGCCCAGACGTTCTGTTCCAAAATCAAAACTTTCCTAAAGACACTTTCAACCTTGTAGAGCCCAACACTGACGCAGAAGTCAGACCACAGGTATCTACGCTCAAAACTACTGCCTGCCTCAAACAACTTGGCTCTCAAAGATTTTCAAAGTTTTCATCTTGGAGATCTCTCACTCGTGCACTTGCTCGTCTCGTGCACATCAGTCGCAGCTTCGGCTCATCTTCACCGGGGTCGGATCAGTGTCGTGGTTGGCACTGTTGTAGATTGGGACCTACAGTGGGTGAGCTCGACCAGGCACGGGACATTGTAATTCGAGCAGTGCAGCACGAGGTGTATGCCGAGGAGATGAAGTGCATACAGACACAAGTCAAGCTCTAAGGTCAGTCCTTTGAGAAACTTGGACCCCTACTTGGACAGTAGTGGCCTCATACGAGTGGGCGGTCGCATCAGAGACTCAGGCCACCATCACGTCTCCGCACTTCTCATTAAGCACTACCATGAGCACACTCGTCACCAAGGTCGCTTGTTCACAGAAGGAGCTGTTCGCGCTGCAGGATGGTGGATAGTAGGAGGCAAGAGAAAGGTCAGCTCTATCATCTACCACTGCGTAACATGCAAACGTCTTCGAGCTCCTCTAAGTACACAGAAAATGTCTGACCTCCCTCCAGACAGACTCTCAATGGACCCTCCATTCACAAACGTAGGCATAGATGTATTTGGCCCATGGTTTGTGTCCTCGAGGAGAACCAGAGGGCATGTGGTCCAGAGCAAAAGGTGGGCGGTTATTTTCACATGCTTAAGTAAGAGCAGTCCACTTTGAAGTGATAGAGTCACTCGACACGTCCAGTTTCATTAATGCACTTAGACGTTTTTTAGCTATTAGAGGACCTGTGAAATCTATTCGCTCTGATAGGGGCACGAACTTTGTCAGTGCATGTAAAGAACTCAAACTTTCTTCAAACTTGGACAATACAGTTGTACCAACCTACTTGAAAGAACAAGGATGTACATGAACCTTTAATCCGCCACACGCTTCCCATTTTGGTGGATCGTGGGAAAGGATGATCGGTCTCGCACGGAAAATACTGGACACTATGTTTTTCCAGCTTAAGAACACTAAACTCACTCATGAAGTTCTTGTCACCTTCATGGCAGAGGTGTCAGCTATAATAAATGCTCGACCAATTGTTCCTGTTTCAACTGATCCAAATGACCCACTCATCCTAGCTCCAGCTACTCTGCTCACTCAAAAAAGAGCTCTACTTCAAGCACCAGCAGGAAACTTCTCGGTGTCGGACCTCTATAAACATCAGTGGCGCCAGGTCCAGCATCTGTCAAACATCTTCTGGGACAAATGGAGGAAAGAGTTTCTGCCTACTCTGCAGCCACGCCGCAAGTGGCAATCCAACCAACCGAACATTACACCAGGGAGTACAGTTGTACTCAAGGACAATCAGATACCAAGGAACGAATGGCCTCGTGGACTCGTAACTCAAGCATTCCTTTCTAAGGATGGTAAAGTCCGTTCAGTAGAGGTTAAAGTCGCTAAATCGGGGGGTACTAAATTATTTACCAGGCCCATTTCAGAAGTGGTTGTATTGGTTCCTTCATAACTACAGTATCTTTAAAGTTAATAGTGGCGTTATATTACACCAGACGGGGAGTGTTCTGTCTTTGATTAATATAGTTTTACGTCTGTAATATTTCCCTCTGTTATTTTATTGTTTTGCATCCGCTCAGTGCCATCTAGTGGACAAGCCAGGTCATTACCATTATACACGTTTTAATTTGAAGAGAACTTTTCTAGCGGAAGTTACATGTTTAGCAACGCAGACAGACGATGGCAGCGAACAGGTCCGTCGTCCGGAGACCGCATTCTTTTTCTATTTTTAGAGGTTGCATCGCCGGTATGTTTTGTTCACAAATGTATTTTACGTTTATGCATTACTTGTGATGTACACTAGTGGCTAGGTTTCAGATAAGCAACCGTAGCATTGAATTTGTGGCAAGCTATTACCCGCGAACCAGAGGGTCGTCAAGATGGCGTCTCGGCCGCTTACTCTTTTATGTTCATGTTCCATGTACTACTATAGGCTAAACAGTGCAGTACAGGCATTTTATGCACAGATGCATTATGTAATTGTATTGTTTTTCTGCCTTTTTCTAGTTTCACCCTTTTGAGTGTCATTAAACCTGCTTAGACACACCAACGTCTGCAGAGTCATTGATGCAAGAGAGGTGTAAACATAACAGCAGCACACCGGGAGACAAAAGTCTTTCTTCCAATCGCACTTTGTTGCTTCCACATTATGGCTGAGTCCATCCTCGCTACAGTATCTAACAGCCAATGGTTTGGAACCACATTCGCAACAGTCTCTTTATGAGCTGCACATTGGAGATAAAGCTGCATGTTTCTGCCCGGTTTTGAACCGGGGACCTTTCGCGTGTTAGGCGAATGTGATTACCACTACACTACAGAAACTGTGCATTGACCACTTTATGCTCTTATTGGAGGAACTATACCAAATGAAACTCAAGGGCACGAAAAAAAAGAGTCTTCTTTATCCTTGACAAGAATGGCCTAGTAATTCAAGGCGCAAAAATGAAGGTTAATTTCCTGAATGCAGTCTGGCCTACAAGTTGGGTAAAGGTACAAATGTCGATCTGTTTCGCTTTTGGTTTCTGAAATGCACAATTCTTGGCATGTTCACAGTCACCATTTCACTAGCATAGATTCCTAAGACTTGAACAAGTCCATATAGTGTCTTTCCTCCTGCAACCCAGTTGCGTACAAAATGTTTTGCGATATTACCATATTTGGTTCCTTGCCCATGAGTGGTAAAGAAGAAATACTGTAAACAAAGTTACCATATTTACTTCATTGCCCTTTAAGTGCTTACAAAATATGCTAAATGCTTATATGTAAAATATACAAAAAGTCCTTGCAGGTCTCAGGGGAGTGCTGGTATTCAGAAGGCCTTATGTTTGGTGATATTGATGTTTGAATGCTCACACCTGTCATAGGCAAGACTTTGTGTAATTTGATTGTGATTTTCAGCAGTGGGCACTCACCTCCTACATAATTTGACATTACTGATGTGCAACAGGGAGGCCATATGTAACGTGTGTAGAAATTACCAAAAGTTGTCGCTTACCCTATACAGGGTTAGTGAAGCTTGCCCGGCTAGCTCAGTCGGTAGAGCATGAGACTCTTAATCTCAGGGTCGTGGGTTCGAGCCCCACGTTGGGCGCTTGTGTTTTTGGAAGGTGTGGAGTTCATATCCCAACAAGTAGTAATAACTGTAAAACATTGCACTATCTTCCAACCATACTGTTTGTTCAAACCATTCCTCGGATTTGGCTCTTGAGTCCTACAGACTTGTCCTCTGAATGAAAACGTTGTCTTAAAGTGACTATGCAGAAATCATATTTTCTAGTAAAAAATATGTTTTTAACAGGCTTCTGAGGTGCACAGCTGCTGCTTGTGCTGTTAATTGGCTTCAACCCTAGTACTTCACAAAATATGGACATTCCAATGCTAAAGGCAGTGAAAGCTGTCAGGATGGCCGAGCGGTCAAAGGCGCCAGACTCAAGGACGCAAAGTTGCCTTCCGGTCTCCGAATGGAGGCGTGGGTTCAAATGCCACTCCTGACACTGAGATCTTGTTGGTCACAGTAGAGCATTATACCAGAGCCCTTCTTGTGCAGTCAAGCACAAAGATAACTTATGTGTGTTGGCTATTGGGTCAGTGATACTCGGAAACCATTTATTTCATGAGGCAGTAAGTTTGCTTGGAATCTCCCAATCGGTTTTTGATGACATGTAATGAGACGGCCAAATCTTAGACTGTTCTGATGATTCTTGTCCAGTTTACTAGGAATCTCCCTGGTAGTTGTAGATTGCATGTGACAATCAAAGAGACAGAGCTAGTTTCGGGCCCATCAAAGTCTTTGTAGATTTTCCTTTCCCTCACTGCATCAAGTGCTTTCAGATTACCAGAGACAAGTCCCTGCCACATTCCTACGAAAATGTTTCTGCCCAGTTTCGAACTGGGGACCTTTCGCGTGTGAGGCGAACGTGATAACCACTACACTACAGAAACTGTGCATGAGTAGCATGTGATTAATTCACCATAGTGCTCACTTTGCATCATCACATTTTTTAAACAGCAGATTTGTAAGTCACTTTAAAGGTTGGTTAAGTACTGCCAAACTCCCCGTCAGGGAATCAAACCCCGGTCTTCCGCATGACAGGCAGAGATACTGACCACTATAATAACGAGGATCGATAACCAGAATGTTTACTGTTTAAAAAAATAAAATCCTCAGTGTTTACAATAGGAAGAAGAATTTACGGATCTCTGTCTTTAGGGTCTTGGACTCTCCGGGAGACAATAGTCTTTCTTCCAATCGCACTTTGTTGCTTCCACATTATGGCTGAGTCCATCCTCGCTACAGTATCTAACAGCCAATCGTTTGGAACCACATTCGCAACAGTCTCTTTATGAGCTGCACATTGGAGATAAAGCTGCATGTTTCTGCCCGGTTTTGAACCGGGGACCTTTCGCGTGTTAGGCGAATGTGATTACCACTACACTACAGAAACTGTGCATTGACCACTTTATGGTCTTATTGGAGGAACTATACCAAATGAAACTCAAGGGCACGAAAAAAAAAGAGTCTTCTTTATCCTTGACAAGAATGGCCTAGTAATTCAAGGCGCAAGAATGAAGGTTAATTTCCTGAATGCACAATTCTTGGCATGTTCACAGTCACCATTTCACTAGCATAGATTCCTAAGACTTGAACAAGTCCATATAGTGTCTTTCCTCCTGCAACCCAGTTGCGTACAAAATGTTTTGCGATATTACCATATTTGGTTCCTTGCCCATGAGTGGTAAAGAAGAAATACTGTAAACAAAGTTACCATATTTACTTCATTGCCCTTTAAGTGCTTACAAAATATGCTAAATGCTTATATGTAAAATATACAAAAAGTCCTTGCAGGTCTCAGGGGAGTGCTGGTATTCAGAAGGCCTTATGTTTGGTGATATTGATGTTTGAATGCTCACACCTGTCATAGGCAAGACTTTGTGTAATTTGATTGTGATTTTCAGCAGTGGGCACTCACCTCCTACATAATTTGACATTACTGATGTGCAACAGGGAGGCCATATGTAAAGTGTGTAGAAATTACCAAAAGTAGTCACTTACCTTATACAGGGATAGTGAAGCTTGCCCGGCTACCTCAGTCGGTAGAGCATGAGACTCTTAATCTCAGGGTCGTGGGTTCGAGCCCCACGTTGGGCGCTTGTGTTTTTGGAAGGTGTGGAGTTCATATCCCAACAAGTAGTAATAACTGTAAAACATTTCACTATCTTCCAACCATACTGTTTGTTCAAACCATTCCTCGGATTTGGCTCTTGAGTGCTACAGACTTGTAGTCTCGCCAACCAGACCCCGCTTCTTTACAGAAGAGGGTCTGGCAACGCTCCGTTGGGCGCTTCAAAGGAAGTGACGTTGCGATATGGAACCTACCGACCAATCAGAGCAGCTCCCTGGCCGAGCGTCACGTTCTTGCGCTTTTGTTTTGTAGTTTTTCTACACAAGCAACCATTGATGCCATCCTCCGTTGTACACTGAGAAGCTAAGCTACCAACCATGCAAGCGACCACAGCAGAAGAACGTTTTACAGCAGCTCTCTCGTATGTGGTAAATAACTTAAACATATCTTTGAACAACATGGACGTGTGCGGAGATAATGAGCGCAAATGGAGCGAAGCAAAACTATAACTTAAAGCCAAGCAAAACTAGAACGTACTACACATTTGTAATAGAGACGGTTCAGCCGCGGTCTGCGGCTAGACTGAGCCAGGACTAAACCAGGTCCAGGACTTACACCGTTGTAAAACCCAGAGCTAAACTAAACCAGGTTTTATAAACCAGGACTGAATAAGAAACTTGAGTTTTTAGGCAAATTGAAAAACAAAACAGAGCAGTGACAACAAGAAAGACGTGTTTACCTTTAGCGACAGACCCGAGGCTGAGTTTACGTGCTGTTTACAACTTCACAAGCAGCTGCAGTGAGGGAAATATCAAAGATTGTTTGTGGAAAAGTGAGCGCTCACTCTGTATTAGACATTTTTGGTACAGTTTTTGTAGATTATTAGTGGCAGAGTGAGCGCTCGCACCATGTAAGGATCTTTGAAGGGAAAGTGTTTTCGTTTCGTCAAAGTGCAGTGTGTTTAGAAAAGTTTATCCGAAAGAAACCGTGTCCTGATGTGGATCTGTCTCTGCAGCTGAGGAGGTAATAATGTCCTTTATTTCTTTTTATCACTGCTTAAGGGGAAATTGTGCTCAAAACACGAAGTTACAGGTGACGCTGCTGCGGCCTGTGGAGCTTCTCTTTTGCTGTTTTAGGACTTTTTCTCGAACGACACTTTTTTTTATACACGTTATTTTAATTGAATGAAAATGAAATAGGCAGGTATCGTTAAAGTAGTGGTATCGAAAAAAAGCGAACGGTGCCCATCCCTAATGGTGACTACCGTAGGCATAAAGTGACTACAACTTTCTTGTTGCATTTTCTGTCGTCACATCCGCTATGTTCTCATTGGCTGCTATGCGGGTCTTTTGGCCCACATTAGTCCCGCCTCAAGCAGTGGCTTTGTTACGGCAGGGTCGCCAGACTAGTCTCCTGTTTATTAATTAATAAACATCGGAGATTAGTCTGGATGCCAGGCTAACAGACTTGTCCTCTGAATGAAAACGTTGTCTTAAAGTGACTATGCAGAAATCATATTTTCTAGTAAAAAATATGTTTTTAACAGGCTTCCGAGGTGCACAGCTGCTGCTTGTGCTGTTAATTGGCTTCAACCCTAGTACTTCACAAAATATGGACATTCCAATGCTAAAGGCAGTGAAAGCTGTCAGGATGGCCGAGCGGTCAAAGGCGCCAGACTCAAGGAAGCAAAGTTGCCTTCCCAAGCAAGGGGACTTCTGGTCTCCGAATGGAGGCGTGGGTTCAAATCCCACTCCTGACACTGAGATCTTGTTGGTCACAGTAGAGCATTATACCAGAGCCCTTCTTGTGCAGTCAAGCACAAAGATAACTCATGTGTGTTGGCTATTGGGTCAGTGATACTCGGAAACCATTTATTTCATGAGGCAGTAAGTTTGCTTGGAATCTCCCAATCAGTTTTTGATGACATGTAATGAGACGGCCAAATCTTAGACTGTTCTGATGATTCTTGTCCAGTTTACTAGGAATCTCCCTGGTAGTTGTAGATTGCATGTGACAATCAAAGAGACAGAGCTAGTTTCGGGCCCATCAAAGTCTTTGTAGAATTTCCTTTCCCTCACTGCATCAAGTGCTTTCAGATTACCAGAGACAAGTCCCTGCCAAATTCCTACGAAAATGTTTCTGCCCAGTTTCGAACTGGGGACCTTTCGCGTGTGAGGCGAACGTGATAACCACTACACTACAGAAACTGTGCATTGACCACTTTATGGTCTTATTGGAGGAACTATACCAAATGAAACTCAAGGGCACGAAAAAAAAGAGTCTTCTTTATCCTTGACAAGAATGGCCTAGTAATTCAAGGCGCAAGAATGAAGGTTAATTTCCTGAATGCAGTCTGGCCTACAAGTTGGGTAAAGGTACAAATGTCGATCTGTTTCGCTTTTGGTTTCTGAAATGCACAATTCTTGGCATGTTTACAGTCACCATTTCACTAGCATAGATTCCTAAGACTTGAACAAGTCCATATAGTGTCTTTCCTCCTGCAACCCAGTTGCGTACAAAATGTTTTGCGATATTACCATATTTGGTTCCTTGCCCATGAGTGGTAAAGAAGAAATACTGTAAACAAAGTTACCATATTTACTTCATTGCCCTTTAAGTGCTTACAAAATATGCTAAATGCTTATATGTAAAATATACAAAAAGTCCTTGCAGGTCTCAGGGGAGTGCTGGTATTCAGAAGGCCTTATGTTTTGTGATATTGATGTTTGAATGCTCACACCTGTCATAGGCAAGACTTTGTGTAATTTGATTGTGATTTTCAGCAGTGGGCACTCACCTCCTGCATAATTTGACATTATTGATGTGCAGCAGGGAGGCCATATGTAAAGTGTGTAGAAATCACCAAAAGTAGTCACTTACCCTATACAGAGTTAGTGAAGCTTGCCCGGCTAGCTCAGTCGGTAGAGCATGAGACTCTTAATCTCAGGGTCATGGGTTCGAGCCCCACGTTGGGCGCTTGTGTTTTTGGAAGGTGTGGAGTTCATATCCCAACAAGTAGTAATAACTGTAAAACATTGCACTATCTTCCAACCATACTGTTTGTTCAAACCATTCCTCGGATTTGGCTCTTGAGTCCTACAGACTTGTCCTCTGAATGAAAACGTTGTCTTAAAGTGACTATGCAGAAATCATATTTTCTAGTAAAAAATATGTTTTTAACAGGCTTCTGAGGTGCACAGCTGCTGCTTGTGCTGTTAATTGGCTTCAACCCTAGTACTTCACAAAATATGGACATTCCAATGCTAAAGGCAGTGAAAGCTGTCAGGATGGCCGAGCGGTCAAAGGCGCCAGACTCAAGGAAGCAAAGTTGCCTTCCCAAGCAAGGGGACTTCTGGTCTCCGAATGGAGGCGTGGGTTCAAATCCCACTCCTGACACTGAGATCTTGTTGTTCACAGTAGAGCATTATACCAGAGCCCTTCTTGTGCAGTCAAGCACAAAGATAACTCATGTGTGTTGGCTATTGGGTCAGTGATACTCGGAAACCATTTATTTCATGAGGCAGTAAGTTTGCTTGGAATCTCCCAATCAGTTTTTGATGACATGTAATGAGACGCCCAAATCTTAGACTGTTCTGATGATTCTTGTCCAGTTTACTAGGAATCTCCCTGGTAGTTGTAGATTGCATGTGACAATCAAAGAGACAGAGCTAGTTTCGGGCCCATCAAAGTCTTTGTAGAATTTCCTTTCCCTCACTGCATCAAGTGCTTTCAGATTACCAGAGACAAGTCCCTGCCAAATTCCTACGAAAATGTTTCTTTAGGAAGAAGAATTTACGGATCTCTGTCTTTAGGGTCTTGGACTCTCCGGGAGACAAAAGTCTTTCTTCCAATCGCACTTTGTTGCTTCCACATTATGGCTGAGTCCATCCTCGCTACAGTATCTAACAGCCAATCGTTTGGAACCACATTTGCAACAGTCTCTTTATGAGCTGCACATTGGAGATAAGGCTGCAGTGTTTATCAGATGATTGAAGGGTGTGTCATCTCCCCCTGCTGTCTGTTCGTAATACTGCAGTTACAAGTTTTCTTACCTCCTTTTGTAATACAGTGTTTACCAAAATGTGTTCAACTTTAAAAAAAAGAAAGAACAGGCCATAAAATACAAATAGAATCTGGTAAATATTACTGGGGGCTCACAAGATAATTTCTGCACGACATTTAGACACATCTAGCAGTTCTCGTTCTGGAGACATCTAGCAGTTCTCGGTGACTACCTGGTGGACAGACGTCCAAGACAACACTAATGTATGATCATCGTGAGTGCTCTGTGTGTGCACGGTCGTGTTCAGAAAAATGTGTAAGGTTATTTACGTAGCAGAGCCAGCTGACAAAGCAGTCAAGACCCTTGTCTGAGAATTAAAAGGTAACGTATATCGGACCGTGAGGGAGCGGGCTCACACGAGGCCATTTAGCTAAGGTATTGGTGAATGGAGAGAGCTCAAAGAAAGGTAAATGTTCAAAACAGACAGGCCATGCGATTTTGTTATTTCACTTGTAAGTCTAAATTCTAATGAGGTGTAATGGCTTGTGTCACAGGTGTGGGATTACTTTTAAGTGACCCTAGGCTATTAGACTCTATCAACGTTATGTAGCGTTAGCCGTTTAGCTAACAGACTATTAGCATGCTGTTGATTCCCTGGCGGATACACCGGTGTCGAATAGATATGAATGCAAAAGCCGCATATTAATGGTTTATAAGAGGCTGGCATTTTCTCCAGTTGTGATTGAGTTGTTACAGTTATTTGTGGGTTGCAGGCATTTGGCATTTACTACTGTAAATGCCTAAGGACTGTCATAAATGCTAATTTTTGAGTCCTAATATAACGGAAGGGTTAGAGTTGTGTAGAAGTAGGTTTTTTTAACGTCACTTACTTTGTTTCATGACTTTTTCAAATTGTATTGAATACTCCTTAAATATGTATATTAATATTATATTTTTCTTATCTTTACATCAATCTGCACCACGTGAGGTGGCGCAGATTCCAGAGGAGGACGATAGCAAAAGGATGGCATATGTACTTGGACATAGAGGCAGAGGGAGGACCAACCGTGTGCAACCTTTCATGCAATAGTACTCTGAGCTCTCAGCACTGGAGCCGACATGTCGACTGCACCCTGCCACAGCAAGTAATGCAGAAAAAACAAAAACAGCGGAGACAATGTCTGTACACAGCAGACAGTAACTATGATTGTACCAAAGGCACAATGATATGAGATCATACACGAGTTGGTTATGTAGAAACGCACAGACTACTATTATAGTAGTGGTGTTGCCCTACTGTCTTCAGTCTGGGTTTGAAAGACCGCGCGTGAATGTGAGCCAATGAACAAGTCAGGACACTCTACAAAAGTAGGCCTTACAAGGCTATTCACGTTCTGTCATTGTCTCTAATGAAACATTTGATCAGATTAGAAATGCCAAATATTAATATGCAAATACAGTCAAGGTTGTTCATGTGTAATGTATACCCGTAACATATGTTCTGCTTTTACTTAACAGGTCGAGAGAAGAGACACACCAATGTGCACTAAACAAATGTAAGTAATAATCATGTCAACATGCTTTTAGTACATACATGGTCGTAGCCACCGTTAATGTCACCAAGGTCCAGACCCGGTTATTACAGTTGACCTTGTTTTATATTTGAATTTGTAGTATTTGATTGTGCAAGTGAATACAAAATACACCAACTCCTGTCTTATCAGCACCATAAAATATGTTGCTATGTACCCGGACAAGCTTCTTCAGGAGCCTTTGTCCACAGCAATGCGCTGCTACTGCTGCAACTTGGATCTATTTTGCGTTAGAAATAGAAAATAGGCGTTCTATATTTTTTGGTAATTCAAAGTTACAGTTCACGTTGCAATTCATATTGTCCAGAGCAAAACTTCATTGTGTAGGGACCCTTCCCAGGATTGTTACATTAAATTACTGATTGGCTGATTTAAATGTATTGGTAAAAATAGAGTATTATTAACATGCAAAAAGGCGCTTTAATTACATATGGAGCGCCGAAGTAAGTGCCGCTATCGTTTTAAGCCCCACTATGCTGCTCCACGCCAAAAGCAGTTTTTTTTTTTCCTGCGCTCCAAACAAGTAATTAGAAAACATTGTCTACGGGAAAAAAACATGTTTCACCAGGGGGTTTAGGTGGATGTTTAATGAGCACGGGAACTGAACCTTAGTATTTGTAAAATGTTGGCTACGGTCCTGGCTAATAATTTTTCAACATGAAATTTACCTTTTTCTTGCAGAGGCAACCTTTTAACAATGCCATGGTGGTGGAGTGAAGAATGACGACCGAATCGTTTTCTAAAGTCCACAAGCCAGTGCTCTCTTCCCCTGGCTGACAGCAGTCATCAAAAGCAGAAGAATCAGACAAAGCATGCATTAAACATACATACATGTGAAATGCACCATTTTTACCTTGGAAAATATAATTCACATGAGTCGTGTAAATCTGCATTATAAAAACAGGAGGGGGGCATAAACTGTGCACTGGCTGAGCCACCGTCAGTTGGCTCATAGACTCACTAAATTGCACGTTTACCTGTATTGCCGCTTGGATTCATGAAGTAGCGATCGGCAGCGGGCTAATGCATCAGTCTTTGCTACAAAGTTGCGTCGACACAACTGTGCATGAGACATGAGCACCAAAGTAATGTAGGCTTTCCAATGACTGTAGCTTTCATATTAATGATAGCTGCGTGAAATGTGAAGCCAAACTGTAACGCTAACAGATAGCTATACATTTTTGTTTGGTGGAGGCTTAACTGCCCAGGTAGGTGCTCATGTCCCCGTGCATGCTCTGCGCTCGTTTTATGCGGGGACCTCTTCCAGTGGACCGTGTGGTCATTGTGAGCTTTTGATGTGATTTATGCTCATCAGATATGTCAACTTGGCAACTTTACTCAAACAGAACAAAAGTCTACACCTTTTTGGGCTCAAAACTATCCTTTTTCACCATGTTTGTGTTTGCTTGTCGGTTGAAAGTAATTGATACACACTAGATGCTGTTCAAATTATTTTTTTGTAAATGATTTATCTTCCTGATATGTGATGTGTACCTGACTGGTACATATCACTGGTGTTGTTATTGGTACTTGCTGCAAAGTCCCTTTTACTTAAAGATTAATTTTACAACGATTGCAATTTCTTCCATTAGCCCAAAGAAATATAACTTGCTCCTAAAGTTAAGAACACACTTGTTACGGAGTTAGTTCTCAAAGCTCTCTGTCCTCTGTCTGCCCCGCTGATGCTGATACATCTGCTGCTGCTGCTGCTGCACAGACGGAGGGTGCGGAGACAGCGCTGAAAACAGCGATATTAACGTTACTTGCACTTCACGGTCGCTAATAGCCTTCGAGCATATTTAATGAGGTCCTCGCGATTAGTTGTAAGAGTTTTAAAGACAACACGACTCGGACTTGGCTCCGGACTCGGGCGGAAGTGCGACGTTGCTGTTGCAATTTTAAAAAGAAGGAGCGGGAAAAATCTCACGCTACGCTTTATCGATTAAACAGTACAATCTGAAGCATAAACAATTCTCCTGGTTCTAACTACCTGCAAACTGAAATCAGACATATCATTTCACTGGATATTAATAAAGTATATTACCTTATTCAGGCACAAAAGACCCGCCTCAAAACTTATAATTTAAACTTTCTAAACTTGACAATTTTAATCTGAATGGCAATAAAACCTTACTAAACTTAAAAAAACACCCCTTTGGACTTAAACATTTTTTAGATGAATGATGATTTTGGCTAGTTTTGAGTTATTTCACATCTTAAATTGTCATTAAGCAAGCGTTTCCTCCTTTGCAAAGCGAGTAGCACGTGCAAAAGCCATGGTCAAACAACAACATTGCTCTGCTCAGCCTCACCAAATCCAAGCACCGGCCCTTTGGGGGACCAAGCTTTGTTTGGCTTTCCCTATTTAAAGGGTCTTGGTGTCCTTTTAAAAGTGCCCAATGCCATATATGATTAATATTAATGTTATAGGCTCTACTTGTCAACACAGGCTTGTAAAGCGCAATGCAAATGTAAGGCATTATTACTTTTACAATTAAAACAAGTTAAAAACAAAATGCATGTGTCAGTTTGCAAAATCATTGAATAATTTAAAGCTGCACAATGCAACTTTTTATTTCTCATCATAGTGGCCTCTATGACGCTACAGGACCATATTGAATTGAATTAAATGTTATTGTCCCACTAGGGTAAATTTGCAAATACAGACAACAATTACAGACAACAATTAGTCATAGAAAATTGGTGAGAAAGATAAAATAAACATGCTCTGAAATGCATGTGATTCCTGTGTCTGTTCAACAGTTCATATTTCAGTGATGTTTCAGTGACATTTCATTTGCTCGAGGTATGAAGCCCCACCAAAAGTATTTACAAAGCACAAAAATATACTTACATTGCAGCATTCTGAGTAATCTGTATTGTCCTCCTTCTTGGCAAAGGCTTCCTTTTGTTGTCCTCCTAATAGCAAAAGAGAAAATATGAATCATAAAGCCAGACAGAATAATACAATCATATTTGTAAGCTTTCTAAAGTGTGCATTGTGCATATACTTTTCTTAAAGCTACACAACCTACTACGCCAATGGCATAGTCTAACAAAGGAGTTTAGTTTTGTAAAGTAACGAGTGACGTATTGTGATAGTACTTACTTTTTCAAGATAGGCAAGGCAAGTTTATTTGTAGAGCACAATTCATACACAAGGCAATTCAAAGTGCTTCACAGTTGCATAAAATTACAAGAAAACAGATCAAATCAATCATTAAAACATCAACATAAAGTTAATCAATGACAGTAAAAGGCAAGAGTGCAGATAAAACACTTTCAGTTTTCATATGCTCGGGTAAAAAGAGCTGTTTTCCGCCTGGATTTGAACATTGTCAGAGTTGAGGCCTGTCTCACATCCTCATGAAGACTGTTCCAGATTTTAGCTGCATGAAACCGAAACGCAGCCTCACCGTGTTTAGTCCTGACTCTGGGAACCACCAGGAGACCCCTCCCTGAAGTTCTCAGGGCCCGAGATGGTTCATACGGCTCTAACATGTCAGAGATGTACTTTGGTGCTAAACCATGAAAAGACTTGTACACAAGCAGAGCTGTTTTAAATTCTATTCTCTGAGTGACAGGAAGCCAGTGCAGAGACCGGAGCACTGGACTAATATGGTCATATTTCCTGGTTCTTGTCAGGACTCAGAGCTGCAGAACATCCAGAACGCTGCTGCTCAACAGCTCGTTTAGAAAGGCCAGTGAGCAGCCGTTACAGTCGTCTAACCTGCTGGAGACAAATGCATGGATGAGTGTCTCCAAGTCTGGTTTTGACACTATTCCTCTGATCTTAATGTTTTTCAGATGGTAAAAAGCTGATGATGTTATTGCTTTAATGTGGCTGTTTAAGTTCAGGTCTGAGTCCATGATTACTCCTAGATTTCTAACCTGATGTTTTGGTTTTAGAGAGAGAGACTCAAGGTGACTGATAACACTTTGTCTTTGTGTCTGTGGGCCAAAAACAATGATCTCAGTTTTGTCTGAGTTTAGTTGGAGACAGTTGTTTTGCATCCACAAACTGATCTGTTCGATGCAGTGACAGAGAGTATCTACAGGCCTATGTTCACCTGCTGTCAGTGACACGTAGATCTGAGTGTCATCTGCGTAGTTGTGGTACGACACATTGTTGCTGTTTATTAGCTGACCCAATGGAAGCATGTACAAGTTGAATAAGAGGGGTCCCAAGATTGACCCCTGGGGGACTCCACAGGTCATGGAAATTTTGTCTGAGACACAGTTGCCAATTTCGACAAAGTACGTCCTATCCTCCAGATAGGACTTGAACCAGTTTAGAGCAGTACCAGAGATTCCCACCCAGCTTTCTAACCTGTAAAGTAAGATCCCGTGGTCCACTGTGTCGAAGGCAGCGCTCAGATAGTAGAAGATAGTACCTCATTCAGGTCATCTACGCTGGCAGTCTTAGGATTTCCCCGTCCCAGTACGGCCAAAGCAGGTTGGAGAAGCCGACTGCATCTCCAAATACACAAACATGTATTACAGTGATGATACATAACCAAACATAAAGGACATGTGTTACCTGTGACTCAAGCTTCAGGACATTAGGAGATCCCCTATCAGATGTTCTACATTGTCTTGTAGTCTCACGTTCTTTCTATGAATGTGGCTCGACTGGCCAGGTTTGGTGCCAATGTTGACAGCCACCCCAGCAGAGGCAGAAATCCATATTGTGGTACAGTCGTTTCAAATCTTGTGCTTCATGCTTCTTTGCTTTTCTTCCTCAAGCTGCAGGACAGAAATTAGCATGCATTTAAAAGACCAGCACCAAATCATGTCATGTGTTGTTCTCACCCAAAATCACACACAGGATCACACAAATATGATAGCAAAATATTCCAATATGATGGAAATCATTATTGAGGAAATTGTTACTTTCACCTCTTAACCCCCACCTGAACTGAGCACATTTACTCCAGTGTTGCTTTACCCACATCTAAAAGCTTCTGGGAAGAAACAGTGACAAAATAGAGGATGAAAAAGTGGGAAAAAAGCAACAGAAGAGCGACAAAAACACAATAAAAAAAAGGGATGAAAAAGCCAAAAAAGGGCCACTTACAGATTGAACAAAAACATGTGGCTAAAGCAACAATAATGGTCTCAACTTATATCGCACTTTTCCACCTACATTAGGCACTCAAAGCGCTTTTGTAGCAAGGATCCACTCACCCATTCATACACCAACGTACGCAGACACTGGAGGCAAGGTGGGTGAAGTGTCTTGCCCAAGGACACAACGACAGCATGCGCCTTCAGGAGGCGGGATTTGAACCCCCAACCTTCCGATCATGTGACGACACGCTCTACCATCTGCGCCACCGTTGCCTTGACAATGTAATGAGAGACAAAAACGTGAGTAAAGAAAATGAGAAAAACGTGATGAAACCACGTCAAAAAAAGCGTCAAAACCACAAAAATACAAAAAAAACAGACAAGACAAAGACAACAACACGAGAAAAATTCGATCCGTTTTGTAGGTCTTGGCTTTCAAATGAGGCGTTACACTGGCCTGATGCTCCAGTGGAGAAGCTTTTAAATTTGGGTAAAGCTGAACTGGAGAAAATGCACTCGGTTCAGGTGGGGGTTAAAGGTCCTATATCATGCAAAATCGACTTTTTGGAGCTTTTAACCATGTTGTTATGCTATTTCCTTCTCAAAAACACCCCCAGAGTGGTTTTTGGATTCATTCACGCAGTTCTCAGTAATCCTCCTGAATCCTGTTCTCTGAGCAGCTGCTCCGCCCTCTCCTGGTAAACGACTGCCATGTTCAGTTGTGTCGTCACAGCGGAACGGAAGTGCTCGACGTCTGTAAGCTAATGCCTGATTTTTCATTATTTCTGTCGTAAAAAAAAAAAAAAAAAAAGTGCCTGACGCGTCCGTGCTGCCCCTGCAGAGAAATCAAACGCACCCCCTGAGCGTCTGAGCAGATGTCGTGTTTGCACCGAAAGCTGTGAAGAAGGAGCTCTTTCTAACCTACTCTGGAGTCTGGACACCTGTTCCTTTTTCTAACGATAATGTCACGGAGAAAAGCGCGTTTGGCTACGAGGAAAGGACTTTATTCAACCTTCCTAAAGAAGAGACCACTCGCCAGAAGTTGGATTTTCTCTCCGGGATTCAGCGACTAGCAGCCAAAATAGTGTTTGTCTGTGACCGTCTCTGATGGATGTTTGGTGAACCTTGGCCAGAATCAAAGTGGATTAACTTTTATAACCAACATAATGGAATCATCAGAGCGGTGAGTCAATCACAATGCGTGTTAGCGTGTGTGTTAGCCATTATATATATTTCTACTACTGCTAAAGTTGTATGAGCGGAGAGAGGGGGCGGAGTTAACTGAATCCAAGCGTTTTGTCTTCCGGGTTGGAAAAATACCTCCAGAAAATACTTATATTTATCACAAAAATTAGTGCTCTGTAGTGGTAGAGGTACAATATATCATATAAATGCCTATACTTTACTTTGGAATGGCTAAAATAGCATGATACAGGTCCTTTAAGAAGTTAAAGCCTATTTTCTATGTCCTCAAAGTGCTAATCTTCACTGTAAATGAAACTAAATTAAAAAGTAAACACTAAGCAGAAGAATTGTTCAATGGATTTACTGACCAAATTAGATGAGAAGGGTCGCTTTAGCGAGAGCAGTGACAATCACGGTGTCTCCTTGTAACATCCGTGGAGATGTAGTTAGCCTTAAACTTGCAATGCTAGTTCGAAAGCACGGAGCCTCCAGACACGGCTTAGTTTGACTCTCATTTAAACTTACTGTTATTATAGTCCGAAGGAAAACATCGCTTGGCTAATTTTAAGTCAAAGACACGTTTAAATGTAGTCCATTTCTCTAATGTTTGAGCGGTTCCTCTCCACCGCGGGCCGCCATCTTGGTTTGGTGACGTCATGACGTTGAACGGGAATCCGTCTGTATTTTATTTTATTATTATTTTTATTTTTTTTTTTAACCCGTCTGTATTCAAGCTAAATCTCAATTAATCACATTTTAATTACTCATAAGATTAATATTCAGTCAACACATTTTCTGTTATGACTCAGGTGCCTCAAAAAAATATGAGTTTGTATGGCTGTTGGGTTTTTATATTAACGTTTTTTGAACTGAAGTTAATCAGAATCAGAATCAGAATTCCTTTATTGCCAAGGTTTGTGAACAAGGTTTACAAACTAGGAATTTGTCTTGGTGCAAACGTGCGACATAGAACATATAACACAGAATTAAGATAAAAAATAAGCTAAGAACTTTAAACTATAAGGCTATAAGGGCATGCATAAAAAATATTAAATAAAAAAATAAAAAAAAATAAATAAAGAGACATATGGTAAGACAACAACAATTTGACAATGAACAACAGCGGGATTGTATTTACAGATGTGTAGCATATAAAGTGGTATTAAGTGTTATAAAGTGATAGCAGCGGGTCTAAGTGTGGACACACCGCACACTGCAAGTGCAGATACATCCATGACTCTGTGACTGAGCTACAGAGACTTGTTTTTGTTCATGAGTCTGTGACTGAGCTACAGAGTTTTGTTTTTGTTCATGAGTCTGATGGCGGAGGGGAAAAACTGTTCAAGTGGCAGGAGGTATGGGTCTAGATAGACCGTAGCCTCCTGCCTGAGGGGAGAGGGGTGAATAGTCCGTGTCCAGGGTGAAAAGGGTCAGCTGTGATCCGACCCATACGCCTCCGGGTCCTGGAGGTGAACAGGTCCTGGAGAGATGGAGCTCACCTTCTCTGCAGCACGCACAATGCGCTGCAGTCGGTGCTTAATTGAATTGGATTGAATTGAAAGTCAAAGCAAAGCATGTGCGCCACTGCTGTACACACTACAATAGTTAATATATGGAAAAGCAGTCAAATCTCCCTTGGAAGACCCTTTAAAATGGGATCAGTTTCTCTGATACAAACCAATGGAGGCCTTCACATGTGTCCTTTCTCCCTCACTTTCGGCCAAAAATACAGCTAGAGTTATACAAGTTTGGCTGCTTATAGCCTGTGTTGATGTCAAATATGAGGCAAGATTGTGTGACTGTGCATGGCGTGAAACATCCCCAAATTGTGACCAAAATATATCTTTGAAAATATTCCACAATTAACCTCACTGTAGATGTAATTCTGGAATTTGGAAGATGGAATATGGAATTTGGAATATGGCTATTTTAAGGTCAAAACCTTGAATTAGCCCTTACCCCCAGCTCACACTGAATCCGGTTATGGTCCGGTACGGCGTCCGCAAACTTAGAAAGTCATTAAAACCAATGTAGCACACTGGCACTGCTCCACGAAGTCCTACAATTCTAACATTCTTTGCATTTTCTTTGTTTCCCAGCAGACTCCCAGTACATTGACAAAAGAAAATGAAAAGACACACCAAAATGAGTGTGGAAGAACTTTCAGAGATAGATGACCTTGCCACTCGTTTGGTTCTGGACCCACTTCTGGGTTTTACCACCCATAAAATGAACATTACTCCCCCATCAGTGACACTATTTGCGGATAATCTCTTGGATACATTGATGGGATTTCAGCAGACACTGGATTTTAAGTCAACGTTTGAGAACCTGACAAAAGGAGAACTGTCTGAAAAATATTTGAGTAGCCATTTGCAGGAGCTACTCAGGCAACACGTCTCTTGCTATCTTCGTGCTTTCCTGATTGATAGTGGTGTTAAGATAGAGAGCTGTGACAGATACTCGTCCGAGATTAATGGAGCCAAGGTCACCTCAACAAGGACAGCGTCTGGACTTCCTGCTGGGTTGCAAGGCAAAAATGAGCCCTGCTGACCTATCTTTGCTAAAGGAAGGGATTAATGACTTCAGTATAATGTATTCCACACGCCAACGTTGTCCTCACCTGTGGTTTGGGCCTGCAACTTTCATAAACCATGACTGCATCCCAAATTGCAAGTACGTTGCTGGCGAGAATAATTTGGTTTTGGTTCAAGTGATTAAACCCATCTCACCTGGAGAGGAACTTACTTGTTATTATTGTGACAACTTTTTTGGGGATGAAAATAGCACGTGTGAATGCTGCACCTGTGAGAAAACTGAAGCAGGTTACTTCAAAAACACCTCGCATTATTCTAAATCTGAAAGGACCAAGGATACTATGAGCCAAAACGATCACCTGAAAGAGAAGGGTACGGAATTAACTGGCAACACAATTACACTGAAAACACTGTGAAAAGAGTGGAATTGGATAAACACTAGTGCAAACCACATCCCCATTTTGGACCTGTTCTGAAATTTAGCCATTCTGGACAGGTCAACAATGTATTTATAACATTATTATTGGTAGTAATAGTAGTAGTAGGAGTAGGAGTAGTATCAGTGTCGTTACATATATACAGTGTTGGGAATAACGCCGTTTAAAACGGCGTTAGGTAACGCCGTTATTTTTTCAGTAACGGAGTAATCTAATTCATTACTCTCCCCGTCGTTACAACGCCGTTATCGTTACTGGGTAAACAAAGTGGCTCGTTACAATTGGACTGAATGAGCTCCGCGGTGTCAGCATGGGGAGAGCAGGGGAGAGGGTGGGCGGAGTCTCACGGAGACTCACGCTGCCTGTGTGTGCAGAGCTCGTGCTCTCTGCTCCAAAAACTACGTGTGTCCCCGACCCGCGGCTCGTCATCGCCACAGCGCGGGGCGGCCGCGGGGGAGAATCGAGTTGGTAATCATTGATCTGTTGTGTTGAACTTATTTTTAACCCAAAGATGCAGAATCGGTGGAGACACGTCTTCCCCCCTCTCCCTCGCTCTCTCAGCGCATTTTCTTCTTCCTCTGTCCCCGCTCTCCACTCCAGAGAGACTGTAGGCCGCTAAGTTTCTGTTAGGGCATTTAGCCTTATATCTGCTGATGATTGTTTTACGTTTTGCCTGATGAATGAACGGAGAGACTTTATGCACAATGCCTGTGCGCAAAGTCTGCCCTGATCGTTGGCACATGTTTCTTTTACTCCTGTTCCTCCTCATTCTCTTTGAATACGGCCGTATTCCTACATTAATAAAACAGCGGCGCAAATACTGGTCAATACCGTTCAAAACCTTGTTTGAGAAAGCGTTTTAATTCCAGTGGGGAAAAGGGTTGTTTTATGACCACCATGTTTTGTGATTGTAAATGTAAATGTGTTATTATTTCTATTATATATATATATATAACACTCTACCCCCCATGCAGTTCATTCAGTTAATATGACTTTTGAAAACTGCTAAAAAAAATTAAAAAATCTAAATTCTTTGATATATGTCGCAATTTTTTTTAACAGTAACGCAAATAGTTACTTTCCCTGGTAACGAGTTACTTTCATTATAGAGTAATTCAGTTACTAACTCAGTTACTTTTTGGAACAAGTAGTGAGTAACTATAACTAATTACTTTTTTAAAGTAACGTTCCCAACACTGGTTAGAACACGTAAACCTGTACTCCTGATTGGCTGTTTCAATCTATTTTTGTATTGTAAAATATTAATATTAGTCTTATTTAGTGAATTATTTATTTACTAGTATGTTTTATTAAATTATTAGTATTATGTTTTCTTTCCTTACAGTCTGTCCATGAAAAAATATATTGAAAGAAATAATATTATCTGGATTATAAGACTTAATGCATTTTTATGTGACGAATGTTTCTTCTTTGAAGACTCCTATGGACAGTATCAGATCAAGGACCGTGACGTCGCCCGGTATGGCGCAACCGGGGCCCCACCTTGGAGCCAGGCCTGGGGTTGGGGCTCGAATGCGAGTGTCTGGTGGTCGGGCTTCTGCCCACGGGGCCTGGCCGGGCAGAGCCCTAAAGGACGACGTGGGCCCGCCCTCCTGTGGACCCACCACCCGCAGAGGGATCCGTAGGGGTCGGGTGCAGAGAGGACTGGGTGGCAGCTAGTCCGTGTGCGCCGCTTCTGGCGTTCGGGACATGGAACGTCACCTCGCTGGGGGGGAAGGAGCCTGAGCTTGTGCGGGAGGTTGAGAGGTACCGGCTAGATATAGTCGGGCTCACCTCCACACACAGCCTGGGTTCCGGATCCCATTTCCTGGAGAGAGGCTGGACGCTCCATTTTTCTGGAGTTGCCCGCGGGGAGAGGCGGCGGGCTGGGGTGGGTTTGCTTATAGCCCCCACGCTTAGCTGTCACGTTTTGGAGTTCACCCCGGTGAACGAGAAGGTCGCGTCCCCATGAACATGTGCGCAGATAATGAGCCGCTTCAGCGCAAATGGAGCGAAGAAAAACTATAACGTACTAAACTTTTGTAATAGAGATGACTCAGCCGCGGTCTGCAGCAAGACTGAGCCAGGACTAAACCAGGACTTACACCGGTTGTAAAACCCAGAGGTAAACTAAACCAGTTATTATAAACCAGTTATAAACCAGGACTGAATAAGAAACTTGAGTTTTTAGGCAAATTGAAAAACAAAACAGAGCAGTGACAACAAGAAAGACGTTTTTACCTTTAGCAACAGACCCGAGGCTGAGTTTACAACTTTACAAGCAGCTGCAGCGCGAGGGGAATATCAAAGATTGTTTGTGGAAAAGTGTGAGCGCTCACTCTGTATTAGACATTTTTGGTACAGTTTTTGTAGATTATTAGTGGCAGAGTGAGCGCTCACACCATGTAAAGATCTTTGACGGGAAAGTGTTTTCGCTTCGTCAAAGCGCAGTGTGTTTAGAAAAGTTTATCCGAAAGAACCCGTGTGCTGATGTGGATCTGTCTCTGCAGCTGAGCAGGTAATAATGTCCTTTATTTCTTTTTATCGCTGCTTAAGGGGAAATTGTGCTCAAAACACGAAGTTACAGGTGACGCTGCTGCGGCCTGTGGAGCTTCTGTTTTGCTGTTTTAGGACTTTTTCCTGAACGACACTTTTTTATACACGTTATTTTAATTGAATTAAAATGAAATAGGCACAGAAAAAAGTACCGTTAAGGCACCGGCACCGAAAAGCAGGTATCGTTAAAGTAGTGGTATCGAAAAAAAACGAACGGCACCCATCCCTAGTGCAGAGTACCCGGCCTTCTTGGAGTCCCTGGGAGGGCCACTAGATGGTGCTCCGGCTGGGGACTCGATTGTTCTACTGGGGGACTTCAACGCCCACGTGGGTAACGACAGTGAGACCTGGGTGGGGGTGATGGTGAAGAACGGCCTCCCCGTTCGGAACCCGAGTGGTGTTCTTTTACTGGACTTCTGTGCTAGTTACGGTTTGTCCATAACGAACACCATGTTCGAGCACAAGGATGTCCATAAGTGCACGTGGCACCAGGACACCCTAGGCAGGAGGTCGATGATCGACCTTGTAGTTGTGTCATCTGATCTCCAGCCGTGTGTCTCGGACACTTGGGTGAAGAGAGGGGCTGAGCTGTCAACCGATCACCACCTGGTGGTGAGCTGGATCCGCTGGCAGGGGAGGAAGCCGGTCAGACCTGGCAGGCCCAAACGTGTTGTGAGGGTCTGTTGGAAACATCTGGTGGATCCCTCTGTCAGTAGGGTCTTCAACTCCCCTACTGACAGAGGGGAGTTGAAGGGCTGCCCTTTGTCACCAGTTCTGTTCATTACCTATATGGACAGAATTTCTAGGCGCACCCAGGGGCCGGAGGGTGTCCTGTTTGGGAACCTCAGGATCTCATCTCTGCTGTTTGCAGACGATGTTGTTCTGTTGGCTTCATCAAATCATGACCTTCAGCTGCACTGGGGCGGTTTGCAGCCGAGTGTGAAGCGGCCGGGATGAGGATCAGCACCTCCAAATCTGAGGCCATGGTTCTCCACCGGAAAAAAGGTGGTTTCCCCGCTTCAGGTCGGTGGGGAGTCCTTGCCCCAAGTGGAGGAGTTCAAGTATCTCGGGGTCCTGTTCACGAGTGAGGGACGGATGGAGCGTGAGATCGGTAGACGGATCGGTGCGGCGTCAGCAGTGATGCGGTCGCTGTATCGGACTGTTGTGGTGAAGAGGGAGCTGAGTCTGAGGCAAAGCTCTCGATTTACCGATCGATCTACGTTCTCACCCTCACCTATGGTCATGAGATCTGGGTAATGACCGAAAGGACAAGATCGCGAATACAAGCGGCCGAAATGAGTTTCCTTCGCAGGGTGGCTGGGCGCACCCTCCGAGATCGGGTGAGGAGCGCAGTTACCCGGGAGGAGCTCGGACTCGAGTCGCTACTCCTCCACGTCGAAAGGAGCCAGCTGAGGTGGCTAGGGCATCTGTTCCGGATGCCTCCTGGTCGCCTCCCTCGGGAGGTGTTCCAGGCATGTCCTATTGGGAGGAGGCCTCGTGGAAGGCCCAGGACACGCTGGTGGGACTATGTGACCCGCCGTGGAATCCAAAGACACAAGTCGGCAGCTTGCGTTTGGAGAAAAACGTAAACAAAGTTTTTTTTTTGAAAATTGGTGATTTTCACTTTTTTGCAGAATCGTTCAGTTGAAGTCACGAAGAAGCCTCTCCATGTTTAAAGGACCTGTATCATGCTATTTTAAGCCATTCCAAAGTAAAGTATAGGCCTTTATATGATATATTGTACCTCTACCACTACGGAGCACTCATTTTTGTGATAAATATTAGTATTTTCTGGAGGTATTTTTCCAACCCGGAAGACAAAACGCTTGGATTCAGTTAACTCCGCCCCCTCTCGCCGCTCATACAACTTTAGCAGTAGTAGAAATATATATATCACAGCAAAAAGTGAAGTTATTTCATGATGCTGTTATAAGGAGTTAACATGTGCAACACAGCTTCATGGCTAAATGGCTAACACACACGCTAACATGCATTTTGATCGACTCACCACTCTGATGTTTCCAGTATGGGATTTGTGCTGGTTATAAAAGTTAATCCACTTTGATTCTGGCCAAGGTTCACCAAGCATCCATCAGCGACAGGCTCAGACAAACACTATTCTGGCTGATAGTCGCTGAATCCCGGAGGGAAATGCCAACTTCTATGGCCTCTTCTTTAGGGAGGTTGAATAAAGTCCAGTCCTCGGAGCCAAACGCGGTTTTCTCCGTGACATTATCGTGAGGTAAGAAAAAAAGAATAGGTGTCCAGACTCCAGAGTAGGTTAGAAAAAGCTCCCTCTTCACAACTTTCGGTGCAACATGACATGACCATCTGTTCAGACCGTTCGGACGCTCAGGGGGAGCGTTTGTTTTCGGTACAGGGGCAGCGCAGCGTCAGGCACTTCCTTTTTTTTTCTTTTTCTTTTTTTTTTTTTTTTTTTTTTTTCTTACGACAGAAATAATGAAAAAAACTGTTTTACAACTAAAAATCATGCCGTAAGGCATTAGATTACAGACGTCGAGCACTTCCGTTCCGCTGTGACGACACAACTGAACATGGCAGTCGTTTACCAGGAGAGGGCGGAGCAGCTGCTCAGAGAGCAGGATTCAGGAGGATTACTGAGAACTGCGTGAATGAATCCAAAAACCACTCTGGGGGTGTTTTTGATAAGGAAATAGCATAACAACATGGTTAAAAGCTCCAAAAAGTCGATTTTGCATGATATAGGACCTTTAAGCTACCAGTATTGGTATATTTAAAAGCGTAAACTTTTAGGTTCAAACCTGCTTGTTTTTGGGAGATTTGGGAGCCGCTGTAGGGGCGTGCCTTTGTCTGTGTGTATTTACATGCTGAGGAGGGGGGGGGGGCAGCACAGCCACACAGCTGCTTGGTTTGCATAGTCGACACAAGCTTTAGCAAACAAATGCCACGCAAAAAAGGCAGTTTTATACATACGCCTATGGTCGATCAGTTTTCAGGTTGAAAAAGTCTGGTTTTGTCAGAGAAATAGCGCACGCCGTGGGGGCGTGTGCGGCTTCATGGCTGTAAGCCTCCCCTGTGTGGCTCTCAGAAGCTGCCACTACTACACTGGAAAATGGATTTACCACGAGTTTGCTGAGCAGAAGGCAAAGGTTCAGACGGGTGAGTGAAAGTTTGTTTGTTTTTATCACTTGCGGGTGCTGTGCCAGTAGTTTTTTGACGAGTCTATTCTGCTGTTGGTAGCTAACGGCTAACGGCTAAGCTAACCTGCAGCTGAACCTGCTATTTACACGAAACCAAGACCTCTCCCAACTTAAACTACTCCATAAATGTAGTCAGCGCATCCCTAGCTTTCAGCCACTTCTTATTTGAGGGAGATCCGCTTCATATTTTCGGTTTTATGACCAGATAAAGTTACGCTGGATTACTGCAGTGAAATGTAAACAATAGGCAACGCGCGCGGCGATAAAACGCAAATTCGGCCTTTTCCTCTAGTGTATGTGCATTACAAGTAGTACAGGAGGCTTTCTAAAGTTATAAATGTAGTTATAAACGCATCCATAGCTCTCTCTCAGTGTGAGGCGGAGCAGACACAGGCAGAGAAGCAGCAGGATTGTGTCTGTAAATTAAAGAGCAGCTACACTATGTCCATTATCGACATCACTATGGCCTAGTAAACATCAAAGTTTGTCGTCTTGTGTTCATTCTAAAAACACGTACGTTATCTCATGTTTAGTCCATGTTTAGACTTTCTCATACCTATTGTTATTAGCTAGCTCGGACACTCGTGCGTTATAAGTCAAAAGTAAAAATATTCATCAATGTACAGGATTTTTTTTAATCCTTTGACTCAAACCAGGGCCAACCACTAACTGAGGTCTAAACCAAGACTAAACCAGGAAGTACAGATACAGACTCTTGAGATCTTTTTTTTCTTCAGGCCGGGTCTAACAGCTCCAGCCCGACCAGATGCAGGAAGAAAATCTTTATGCCAAGTTTCCGCCAGAGACCAGCCTGCTGATCCAGTTTAAAGATCATCTGGTTACCAAACTGCCAGCAAGAGGTATGTGTCTATTCTTTTATTCTTATTTTTCTGTTATTTCCCCTCTCTTCCTGTCTCCATCCCTCTCCTCCTCCTCATGCCTCCATCCCTATTTTATGTACATTAATGTTTTGATTTTGCTCAGCAGGTGATCTTTAACACACATTCACTTTACTTTATTAATGTCCCTTAAAGGGCGATTTATTCATGAGAATAAGCAGCCTGATAGTAGCGTGAAATAATGCAGAATAGCATCAATATAGTAATGTTTACCTTTGTTAGACAGTTATGAAAAGACACACATTTCATTTAATCTAATCCAAGTTCCCTCTCTACTCTCTCCTACAGTTACACTTTCCCGCAAACCCTCTCCAGCCAGGACCAATGTACTTCCTGAAACAGAGGTGGATCTTCATTGTGACAACTGCAGTGGGCCGAACAAGAACAACCTTGCCTGGCGTGTTGGACACAAGCTTCACGATAAAATTGAAATCAACTTCCTTATTGCTGGCCTCACTGTTTTCCCCTGACTGTGGCTTTGACTGATCAAGCCTACATGAAGACAGGAGTCAACACTTTGGCAGAGATCGCTGAGGTACTTTCACTTTACCGACTTCAGTGTAGTTTTCTGATTTGCTTCAATGAAACATTTAACTGAAGATCTTTTTTTCTTCTTCTGCCCCGTATGGATGGTCTTCCTGTCCTGGCCCCACCTGGACTAAACATCCACAGACAGACCTATCTGTATGGAAACATCAGGCCATTCTAAAAGTGGTCAGGACTTTGTGGAGGAGGAGAGTTCACCCACTGCACGGGACTGCAGAGGAGCAGCTCTGCAATGTCACTTTATCAACCAACCACCTGAATTTAGTTTTAGAGACTTTGTGTTACATTCACCCACCACTACCCACACTCCAGAAGAAGCAACGCCGATTCATCTCAGAACATCCTACTAGACCTTTATCAGGAAGAAAAACTGTGATTTTTGGATTCATTTATGTTTTGATTTTTGAGTAAATGCCAAAATATTTATGCTTTAAGAAGTGGACAATGACCACTCACAATGCTTGCCAAAACAGAAAACTTTTATTTATTTTTTCATAAAGTGCAAATGACACTGTGCATACTATGTGGTGCAGATTTAGAGGAAAACATCGTTTAAGAACAGATGGTGTTGAGTGTAAAAAAACAGTAAGGTTAAAGCATTGAATAATAAAAACTTGAAGGAATAAAAATCAACCTCCATGTGATGTGGTAAATATTAGGTATTGATCCGTTATTACTGAAATATTGATTCATATTCACTCAATTGGCAATTTTCTATGGCTTAAAGTAAAGTTGTAACTCACTTAAAGTATTTATATTATGATTTTTTAGGGGGGGTGATGTGTAGAAACTGTGTGAGGTTTCATGAATCAGAGCACTGCAATAACATTAAAATACCCAAACACCAGATCTCTTCTGTTGTTTTTTAAATATATTGTAAACTTATCTTTCATCATTCTTGTATGAAAAGCGCTGCTTTATTGATTGATATATACTTTTATTTAATAGTTTGCTTATTATTTATCATTAGCAAAAAACAACAATGGCAATAAAAACGATTCATACTCATACTGTATATAATATATCACTGTTTTTGATTTGAACATTAACATTATTTTTAACATAAAAGTTACATGTGTTACACAACACGTTCTCAAGCCAGTGACAGTTTATCAATTGATATAAAAAAAATGTGAGAGAACAATAACAACCTTCTGCTGTGAGGTGAGATCAATAAATGAAACCAAAAATAAAACAGATACACATAATGAAACTGGTAAACAATGGTTTGTTGTGGAAGCAATAACCTTTGTGCTCCCTCCCTGTGCTTTAGTGCTTTGAGGGGGAGTTTGACAGGGGGTGTGGCTTATGCACATCATTGGAAAGCTTGGAGACTACACTTTAACAATCTGTTATTATCTCATAATGCCCCAAAACGACTTGTGTCTTTGGTTCCTGTGACTGGTCACACTATGTCTCTGAGCTGGCCTGGTGTCGTCTCGGGGTCCCCCCCCGAACAGCTGGAGGAGGTGTGCGTGGATCGGGAAGTCTGGGCATCTCTGCTGAGACTGCTGCCCCGCGACCCGGCCCCGGATAAAGCGGAAGAAAATGGATGGATGGATGGATGGATGGATGGATGGATGAATGTTTCTTAACACAGGGTTCGTACAGTCATGGAAAACCTGGAAAAGTCATGGAATTTTAAAATCAAATTTCCAGGCCCTGGAAAAGTTTTGGATTTTTGTAGGTCCTGGAAAAGTTTGGAAATTTTACAAAATGTATGTTTAAAAAAATTTAAGGCTATATAAATATGTAATGAATAAATAAAAAACAATCGTAAAGCACTCCAGCGCGCACATTGTATTCGGACAGACAGGTTGCTTGCAGCCATTAGCGACACGCCCCCCGCTTGACTCGAGGCCAGCTAGGGGCTTTTCGCGCTACAGCAACTCAGCAAAACCATCATGCCAGGAAACTGCAGATTCAACAATGCGTGGCTATTTGTGGAAAAATATCAGAGCTGGCTTCAAAAAGACTCCGACTCAAGTCACGCCAAGTGTAAGCTATGCAGTAAAACGTTTGACATTTCGAACATGGGGGAGTCTGCTCTGGCTAGCCATATGAAAGGGAAAAAACATGAGTTAGCCATGAGGGCAACTGAAAGCCGAGATACTATGGGTATTAAAAGTAATGAATTTGCATTACGCCAACAAATCGTCAGAGGGCAAAAGCAAATATATCAGTTCCCAGTTTCTTGGACATTCTACAGCGGCTGATATTGTGGAAAAGATGTGTAACACGTTGTCCGAGATGGGAATTAAGCTGTCAATGGACGTGAATGTGAACTGGAAAGCATATGACATGATTCAAAAAGAGATGCAAAAACAAGTGGACAAGTCACTGTTAAACATTGGCTCGTGTGGTCTGCACGTACTACACAACGCTTTCAGAGCGGGGTCCAGCGCAGCGGGATGGGACGTTGAGCACTCGCTCTTATGTTTGTATTGGCTATTTCACGATGCTCCTGCTCGCCATGAGGACTACATCAACGCTACTGGGTGTAGCATCACAATGCTGAAGTTTTGCAAACAGATGGCTGGAAAATGTCACGGTATCCGAGAGAGCGCTAAAACTTTGGCCTCACATATTGACATATTTGAACATGGTACGGAAGGGTGATCTACCAGAGCCCAAGATCAAGTACTTTGAGGCCATCAAGGCCAGTGCCACAGATCCCCTGTTTACGCTGAAACTGATGATATTTAACAGCATTGCAAGAGAGATGGCCCCCTTTCTCACCCTTTATCAGACTGACAGACCCATGTTGCCATTCTTCAGTGATGATATGTTCAACCTTATGAAAGGTAAGCAATATTATGTGTAATTTATATTTCTTACAAGCGGTTGTGTGTATACTTGTGTTAATTTTAGGTAAATTGTAGGTTTGTCTTGAGATGACTGTTGAAACTAGTAAACAAATTACTGTCACGCTTCTAGACTGAACCCAAGAGCAGAACACAACAGGTGAGTAGTAATGATTTATTTTACAGGAAATGGTTTGACTGAAGGTAATTGGTGAGTGTCGCAGCAGGGCAGAGGTGTAGGCAGGTCGGCTGAGTGGCAGGCAGAGGAGCAGACTGGCAGATGAGCGGGCAGGCAGGCAGGTCGATGAACAGGCAGGCAGGTGTATCTGGACATGAAAAGCAGGTTAAAGTAGTGATGTGTCGAGCGTGTCGAGGCTTCGAAGCGTGTGCCGAGTAATCTAGGGGCGTGTCTATTGAAGCGTGTATCGATGCGTGTGTTGACGACGTATGTGGTGACGTTCGAAGCCTCGGGAAGTAGCCGTACCACGTGACTGATTCAGGACATGATTCGCGGGTGTGAAGCGCGATTCAAAATAAAAGCGTCCGTGAAACGCAATGGATTCCCCCTCACACTTTGTGTCTTTGGGTTATTGCGCTTCTTTTCGTATTCTATTTGAGCTTCATTGTTTTGCGATGGAACCAGCTAGAAAGAAGAGATTTTCCCCAGTTTGGGAGCATTTTGAGCTGATCTCACCTAATAAGGTTAGGGTTAGCAATAATTATGTAATAATAGATTGCACAACTATGACAACACAGCATTTTTATTGTACACACTTTTCTGAATGCTTCTGAATACTTTATTTATTTATGCACTCCTGCATCTTCTGTGCCCTGTGAAAGAGGCGAAATCCTTTGCAAAAAAAGAAACCGCCTGAGTCCAAATACTTTAGAAAAAATATTATTTCTAAATATCTTTATTAAACACATTTACTTGTTGCATAAGCACAGACATAAGCAAAGTAACACAAGCACATTTTACATCACAACTCTCTTTCAGCCCCAACATTTATTGTAAACACTCAGCATGTTATACATTTTTTTGTCCAAATGATGGCGTAGTGGAGCAAATAAAGCACCTTGATGCTTCGAACCGTGTGTGACGCAGTTGGCTGCGACGCTTCAGCGCTTCATGGGGCTTCATTTTCCCATCACTAGGTTAAAGCACAAAATTCCCTAAACAGTTTTAGAGCCAAGTGTTGTCACTAACAGTGAGTGTCGATAAACAAACTGGCGAGGAGTAGCTGGAGAGCAGCTCCTCTTGTATGGAGGTTGATTGAAGATTGCTGCCAGGTGAGCTCCGAAGATGCCACGCCCATTTAGGGGGGAACAGACAGACACACAAGGGGAGGGGGAACACCAGGAGAGGCTGCCATGACAATTACAAAGCTATATATTGGATTTAATTGTTTACAATGTATTGTTTGAAGGTGAAATTATGGCTTGAATTTGCACACTTTTTAAAGTTAATGGTGAAAAATATTAGTTTTGTTTGTTGCTAGGACCAGCAGAATGTATTATTTTATTTTTGTTACAGGGCTATTGGGGCGATTTTGCAAAGAGAAGCCACTAAAGGAGGCAAACACAATCCTCAAGCTTCTACATTTTCCTCTTGAGGACAACACCTTTCAGAAAGACGTTCAGAAAGTAAACTTGGGGTTTTCTGCTGAAGCGTCGCTTAACAAAGTAAAATTTGCAAAACAGATCTCTGAAAGGCAGGCACTGCAAATCAGGTTGGAGTGTAAAGTCTTATAACAGTGTTGAAGAAGCTACAGGACAAGGCTCCTGTGAACCACCAGCTTGTAAGAAGCATGCAGTGTCTTAACCCTAGGAGCATGGCCAGTTCTAAAGAAATGTGTGTTGTGAAAATGAAGAGGATCCTGAATCATCTTGTGGAGGCGAATCGTGTGGAGGACTCCATGTGTGATGACGTTCTGCGTGAATTTGGGGAATTCAGAGCAGTTTTCGGGAATTCGACCCTAAGGTAGACAGAGTGGACAGTCTACTGTTTGACTCTATGGGCAAAGAGAGAGCCTTTTCTAGGGTTTGGCATGTTGTGAAGATGCTACTTGTTCTTTCCCATGGTCAAGCAAGTGTAGAGAGAGGGTTTTCCATAAACAAAGAGCTAATTGTGGAAAATCAAAAGGAACAGTCACTCATTGCTCAGAGGCTCATTGTGGGACACATTAGGGCTGTTGGTGACAAATGTACCTCTCACCAAGGAACTCTTCATGTCAGTTTCATGTGCACGACAGCGATACGAAAGCTACTTGGATGACATGAGGAGGGCAAATGAGAAGCAAAGGTCTGTGGAAAAGAGCAAGGCACTTACAGATGAACTAGATGAACTAAAAAGGAAGAAAGCCAGAATACATCAGGATGTTTCTGCATTGGAGAAGGCAGCAGATGAATACGCCAACAAAGCAGAAAACACTGGCAACATAACCTTCATAACAAAGTCAAACAGTCTGCGCCGCACGGCTAAGGAAAAGAAAATCTCTCTACAGGACCTCGATAAGCAAATGGACGACAAGCTTCTTGAGATGAAAACCAAAGAATGAGCTGGATGTTTCAACTATAAATGGCCTAAGACCTTTACAGAATATAGGCCTGCTTACTCACTATTTCACACTGATACTTTAAAATGTACTAACTAGGCTTTCTGATGTGTTTATTTTGTATTATTACTTGAACTAAATGCACTGGAGCTGGCTATTTATGTGTCTTTAAGAATTAACTGCAAACCTTGGCCTGCAATACTGGGACACTTTATTGTTGTCTTTGAACTTTTGTTTATTTTATTTACATTTAACCCTTAACATGGCAATATAGGCCTACTCAGTCTGTACTGGAACACTTTATTTTTTACTTGAACTACAGTTAAAGTACTGCAGCTATTTTATATTTCAGAATGAACAGGGGAAGCCTTCTTAGTCTGTAGTGAGAGACACTTTATTTTTACTCGAACTTAAGTTAAAGCACTGAAGCTGTTTTATTACAATATTTACCTGTACTGAGACGCTACTTTCACTTGAATTACAGTAAAAGCAGTTATTTTATATTTCAGGCCTACGTCCTTAAGTCTTTACAAAAGGCACTTTATTCTATTGTTGATGTACAGTAAATGCACTGAAGCAAGTTTTAATGCCTTTCTTTGTTTTGTTTTTTGAACAAAACTTGTTTGTTGGGATACTTCAGTTAGTCTGTAATGCAATGCAGAAATGTGGCAGTACATACATTGCTGCCATTTTGAGTGTATTTTATTGTTGGAAGTAATTGCATGGTTACTTTTTGTTCTTGAATGTATTGAAGGTACAACAGTTAATATTTTTGATAAAAAGTTGACTTTGCATGCTGAATTTAGGCTAAATAAAAACAATGTTGTTGTTTTGCAACTCAATTGCACCCTGGTTAACACACTTTGAGATCAAAAAATGTGGTGGACAGTTCTGTGATTTCCCTATGACTCAAAATAACCCTTAATAACTCAAAACTGCATGAATGAAAAACTATTCTAACAGTGTTGTACTTTAAAATTCTGTCGTTTTTTTGTAAAACAATTCTGTAAAATGTCTTCCATAAAATGTTTGTAAGACATCTGTAAAATGTGTTTAGGCACAAAATCAACAAATAAATGCAAGTAACAATTGAAATTGACTGAGTAATTTTTGGCCATGGAAAATTGGTTAAGGGTCATGGAAAACCTTAAGAGGAAATCTGTACGAAGCCTGTTAACATGAGTAAAATTAAAGATAAAACAATGGGATGGATACAGGATTTTAGGCTCCACAGTTTTGACGTCTGATACGTCTGATGCTTCAGCCTGAAGAGACTCTGCTATGGATGCGGGTGTGAAGTGGGCACATGTCTTCATCGTCTAATATGCATAATAATTATAGAACAAATGCAATTTATAACAGTTCTTGCTTATGTTTGGACACGATCAATATAAAATATACATTTGAAAATATAAAGTAAAAAAAAGCCTCTAGACAAATTACTATCTGTTTGTTGTGACTCTGCTCCGCTGACTAAAGACTTCCTGAACCTAATCGACTCTTTTGGTCTGGTGCAACACACGAGAAAGCACATACTCTTGATCTTGTACTCTCTTTTGGACTGACTTTGAATGCTACTGAAATCTGTGATGCACATATTTCTGATCATTTTGCTGTGCTCTTTACTTTTTCAACTCCCAAATGGCCAGCTGAAACCACACGCTCCTGAGCGCCAAGTGCGCACCATTAATTCACAAACAGCCGCACCTTTTTCTGTAGCTTTTAATGACGCTACGTGTCGCATGGATGACTTTTCCGCTAATATGAGTGCTGATCATTTTTATCAACTTTTAATTCTAAATGTACAGTAATACTTGATGCAGTGGCTCCTTACAGGACTAAGCGTGCCAAACCAGTAACTGAACCATGGCTTAATGAAAACACTCAAGTTTCCTCTGAATTTTTTAGAGACAGACTAGCCGCTTATCAAAAAGCAGTAAAAACTGCAAAAGCTAATTTCCTGTCTAATCTTGTATCCTGTAATGCTAAAAATACCCAGTTTCTTTTTAAGACACTAAATAGGCTTCTCAACCCGTGTGACTCCTCTGGTCTTGTGCCTTCACCTCAACTGTGTGAGGATTTTATGGAGTTTTTCAATGAAAAAATTAATTCCATCAGGGCCTGGCTTGTTTCATCTGCCCTAAACAATCATGTCTCACAAACATGTCATGCTACGTTCGACACTTTTGAGCCAGTGTCTTTATCCATTGTTCACAAAGTGCGCTCATCATTTTGTACCGTGGATATCATTCCTCCAGGTCTCCTCAAGGAGGTTTTTGAATCCATTGGTCTGTGTATCGTTCATTTGATAAATTCTTCTTTACAATCTGGTTGTGTCCCTGTTGATTTTAAGCATGCTGTGGTGCAACCTCTCTTTAAAAAGCCTAATTTGGACCCCACTACTTTGGCTAACTTTAACCTATATATAAGCTGCCCTTTCTATCCAAAGTACTAGAAAAGGCTGTTTATGAGCAGCTACAATACTACATTGATCAAAAGACCATTGCGGAGAAGTTCCACTCTGGTTTTAAACCCTGTCATAGTACAGAGAGACTGCCCTTTTAAGAGTTTCTAATGATTTGTTTTTAACTGCGGACAGTGGAGGTCACTCTGTCCTTGTGCTCTTGGACTTAACTGCTGCCTTTGATACAGTGGATCATGGCATTCTTTTATCACGCCTTGAGCTTTCTGTGGGACTCAAAGACACTGTTCTGAAATGGTTGATTCATATTTAAAAGATAGAAGTTTTTCAGTTAATGTTGGCTCTTGCTTCTCATCTGTGTCACCTATTCATTGTGGAGTGCCTCAAGGGTTCATTTTAGGCCCTTTGTTATTTTCTTTGTATCTTCTACTCCTTGGACTGATTTTAGAGAAACACGAAGTCGGATATCATTTTTATGCTGACGATTTGCAGATCTATATGACACTAAGGTCTAGCTCTAAGAGACATTAAATCCTTTGTTGGATTGTATACAAGAAGTTAAGTTATGGATGGATGCCAACTTTTTAAGTCTGAACAAAGATAAGACAGAAATGTTAATATTTGGAAATCCTGATTCAAATGTTCTCGACAATTGTGACAGCGCCATAGGTCCTCCAGCTTCTAGCCTCTTTCTGTCACCCTTTTGCAAGGAATCTCGGTGTGTTTGTAGACAATTTAAATTTGAGAAACATATAAATTATGTTGTCAAATCAAGCTTTTTCCACCTTAAAACTCTAAGCAAGGTAAAACATTATCTACCTGCCTGTGACTTTGAGAAAGCCATTCATGCTTTTATAACTTCGCGACTTGATTATTGTAATTCTGTGTACCTTGGCCTTGGTCAGCGTTCAATTCGTCACCTCCAGGGGGTACAAAACGCAGCTGCCCGTCTCCTTACAGGGACCAAAAAGCGACAGCATATCACCCCTGTGTTAGCTGCTCTACATTGGCTTCCTGTGTATTACAGGATAAGGTTTAAGCTTCTACTTGTTGTTTTCAAATGTCTCCATGGCACTGCTCCTCTGTATTTGTCTGAGCTTCTTGTACGCCAGGCCCCTGCTAGGGGCTGATCAGCTGCTTTTGGAGGTTCCTCGCTCCAAGCGTGTGACCAAAGGGGACAGGGCTTTCTCTGTTGCTGCTCCCAAACTGTGGAATGACCTGCCTCTCCACATAAGAGCTGCACAGACACTTGACCATTTTAAATCGTTGCTTAAGACACATTTCTATGCAAAAGCTTTTAACACTGTCTAGAACATCATGGCCAAAATCTGAGCTGTTAGTGCTTTGCTGCTTGTATATTGTATTTTCTAAATGTATCCATTGTGATCCATTGTCAATAAAGGCTTATCTTATCTTTTATAACCCATCTTTTGGTATATATTCAATATTCCTTCATGTAAGTGTTTAAGGAAAAAGCAGATCAGGTCATACTTTTGACGACTGGATGTAGGCAGATATCCAAGTTTTGATTGGTCATTCAAGATTCAAGATCAAGATTCAAGATGTTTTATTTGTCAAACCATGTGACAGATTTGAAATTATATTTCTCTCATCCTTGATTGTGAAGCGGGGGGTGGGGGAAGAGGGGTGGGAGGGAGGGCAGGGAGTTCAGCTTCCCGATGGCCCTGTGTACGAAACTGTTCTTAAGTCGACTCGACCTGGCCCGCAGATTCCGCAGTCTCCTCCCTGAAGGCATTACCTTGAAGAGACTGTGTGATGGGTGTGTAGGGTCCCTGGTGATTCTGACGGCTTTGCGGGTGAGACGGGTGGAGTACATGTCCTTAATGGAGGGGAGAGGGGCTCCACAGATCTTCTCCGCTGCTCTCACGATGCGCTGGAGGCTCCTTTGGCAGGAGACAGTGCTGGCGCCGTGCCACACAGTGATGGAGCTGGTCAGGATGCTCTCTATAGTCCCTCTGTAGAAGAACCACACAGTGACAGAGCTGGTCAGGATGCTCCCTATAGTCCCTCTGTAGAAGAACCACACAGTGATGGAGCTGGTCAGGATGCTCTCTATAGTCCCTCTGTAGAAGCGCCACACAGTGACGGAGCTGGTCGGGATGCTCTCTATAGTCCCTCTGTAGAAGAGCCACACAGTGATGGAGCTGGTCAGGATGCTCTCTATAGTCCCTCTGTAGAAGGACCACACTGTGATGGAGCTGGTCAGGATGCTCTCTATAGTCCCTCTGTAGAAGAACCACACAGTGACGGAGCTGGTCAGGATGCTCTCTATAGTCCCTCTGTAGAAGAACCACACAGTGATGGAGCTGGTCAGGATGCTCTCTATAGTCCCTCTGTAGAAGAGCCACACAGTGATGGAGCTGGTCAGGATGCTCTCTATAGTCCCTCTGTAGAAGAGCCACACAGTGACGGAGCTGGTCAGGATGCTCCCTATAGTCCCTCTGTAGAAGAACCACACAGTGATGGAGCTGGTCAGGATGCTCTCTATAGTCCCTCTGTAGAAGAACCACACAGTGATGGAGCTGGTCAGGATGCTCTCTATAGTCCCTCTGTAGAAGAACCACACAATGATGGAGCTGGTCAGGATGCTCTCTATAGTCCCTCTGTAGAAGAACCACACAGTGATGGAGCTGGTCAGGATGCTCTCTATAGTCCCTCTGTAGAAGGACCACACAGTGATGGAGCTGGTCAGGATGCTCTTTATAGTCTCTCTGTAGAAGAGCCACACAGTGATGGAGCTGGTCAGGATGCTCTCTATAGTCCCTCTGTAGAAGTTGCACATAACAGAGGCTGGGACTTGTCAGTATTTGAAAATGTCTGTTACTGTCCCCCTAAATATTGTATGCTAACTATGCAAAAGGTCTTACTAGGCCTTGAGGGGGGATACACAGGATGTCTGTTTATTTGACCAGAGCGGGCAGCCTTTGTCCCTCTGCTAAAGAATGTGCTTTGATGTAACGGGGGATGGTCATTTGGAGTTTCCAGTTACCTTGTAAGCTGAATCATGAGTGTGGCCATACATTGAGTGGGAGGGGCTAACAGACAAAGGAATACCCAGGAGGGAAGTGTGTTGGGCAGACTTTTCCTAACCACTGAACGAACAACTTGCAACTTGTAACTTACCATCTAAGAATAAACTGCCTTCTGAGAACACGTAACCTTTCTGATCTATCTGTTTTTTACAACGAGACGCGGAGTCAGATAGCGGCTTTTTGGGCCTTTCGCTCTGTACTCTGTACTCGACTTTTTTTTTTTTGACTGGGCACCCACTGGGAAGAACAAAAATCGGCGCCTATGAGTGGCGCCCCCCCCCCCCCATACAACTGCTGTTGCACATAAAGCTCAGCAGAATTGAGGTCCTGGCTGCGCCCAAATGTAGTGGCTTTTAAGGCACAGTCAAACTGTGACATTTGCTTCGAAAATCAAAATGTCGGATCACCTCCCCCCCCTAAAGAAAAATGGAGTTTGATGACAGCTGTGTCTTACACTTGACGTATAATAAAGCTCTCCACTCTCGTTGACCTTGTTTTAACCAGAAAAAAAACATCTATGTTTCTGCAGGAAAGATTACAGCTCAAAAAGACTTTCGCTCAGTTTAATCTGGAAATGTGAAGATCTCCACGGATATTTGACCAATCAACAAGAACCAAAAAGACTGTTTTTATGCTGACAATCCATTCTCTGAGCCTAAAGTACCACATCTGAGTAAAGTCTTTGTGAAAGATCGCAGAATTAGAAGATCCACAGAGGTTAACTGGAGACAACTTGGCTAACACGTCCACGGGTCAGAAAACTCTTAGACGGAGTGATTTTCAGTCATACGTTTATTGTGAGCAGTTAATGACGGCTCGTAGTTTGGTCTCAGCTGTGACAGCTCGTGTTTCCACATAGTCTGCGCCTCTAAAGCTCATACAAAGTGGATTCAGGCGAACGGTCTCCATGCAAACAAACAGCGGCCCCGGTCTTACCGGAAATCGCCCACATCTTTCACGCAAAGGCTCATGGGGCGTAGGAATAAGGTGGATAAGACAGAATTGGATTTAAACATTTTCCCACGTACATCTGTTGCTGAGCTTGGTTCACGCCTGGTTGACGCTGTGGCCGACTAGATTAGACAGAAATATCCCCCCCCCCCCCCCCAATCACACCAGCTAACACTAAATGGGCTATATGCACGCAAGCGCCACGTTCCTTCCGAGTCGATTCTAAGTAGTCGTTTGCGTATCCTGTCTCCGTTATTTGCCTATGAGGTCTTGTCTAAAAAAATAAATATCTGAAGATCACATGGTAGACAGTGAGTTACTGGTGGAGTCACAGCATCATGTTGAAAACATCACGTCAGGGGAAAAACATTCACTAGTGGAAACTTCCGTGCTCATCACAGTTAAGTGTTTTTGTCTTGAAGCTAACGGCTAACACGAATTAAAAATGAAAATAGCTACACGATTTTAAACGAGCCTGCTCAAAATATAATCTGCCTGTCTTTAGTATAAATACTTTTTAGATGTTTAATTTTTGTGGTGGTGTTTTTTGATACTAACCGTTAGCTCTGAGATAAAAAGTCCTATCTCATAAAACACAGACGTTTCCTGCAGTCAAGAATTTACATCCAACGTAATGTTTTTAACACGTAGCGAGTCACGCCGGATCAGTATCTCACTGTCAGTGATGTTTCCTTTAACTATACATCGTTTTAGACGAGACCTCACAGGGAAATAACGGAGACAGGATACGGAAGCACCGACTTAGGATCCACTTGGAAGTCACGTGTCATTTGCGTGCATAGAGCCTATTAGCCACTCCCACGAGAAGAAAATCTTGGGCAACACAGAGAAAAACAATACTTTAACTGTGATCCTGAGGCTAGTATACAGCTCACTGTCCACTAGATATCACTGTTTAACCACACATTGCTGTCGGCAGCCTTTTGGCTTCTACTCACTGGTACAATGAAGTGATGGTCAAACCACCAACCCTTCACTGACTGTGACATGTGATTTCACTTTTTTTACTTTCCTTTTTATAAATAAAAGTTATTTCCAAAGTTGGATTTGGTTTGTTATTGTGTAATACTATTCATTAGATTTCTGAATAGTGATTTGGAAAGTTTCACAAGTTGCTCAAGTAGCTGAGATCAGCAGCCTACATGTGTACTGTATGTGTGACGCCCACTATGTGTGGTCACATAGTTTTAGTTTTATTATAATAATGTTATATATTAGAGTAAGTTTTGGTATTTGAAAAATGAAGGTAGTATCGACGCCTACCGCTAGAGGGCAGCGCTGATTGGGAGACGGTTTTAGAGCGTTCACTCCTGCTTCAGTTGGCAAGCAGAGAGCCTGGACGCAACACTGATCTTTGACTCCGTCTCCTTCTTATTTATTTTCAGGTTTGTACAGTCGCACAAAACATAACTGATGGCTCATATGAAGCCTGTTAAACATAGCTCATGCTATATTGCGTGCTATTCAATGTTAGACCTGTTTTTATTGTTGTTAAAGGTAATTAGTTTTATGCTAACATTCGTGCGCTAGCCGTTTGTTTTTCATTTTAGCCATTGTTAAATATTTGAAATAGTTATTTTGTTACACTGAAATGTACAAATTTGTACTCAACGGTATGTTTGGATTTCTGTATACCAAATTGTGAATTCTATCATAAGTGATACGACGGTGGCGCAGATGGTAGAGCGGTTCGTCTCATGATCGGAAGGTCGGGGGTTCGAATCCCACCTCCTGAAGGTGCACATTGTTGTTGTGTCCTTGGGCAAGACACTTCACCCTCCTTGCCTCCAGTGTCTGCGTACACTGGTGTGTGAATGGGTGAAGCCCCTATGAGAGACCAACAGGCCCGTTTAGAACCATGAGGCCGTCCTTCTGTGGACCTGCCACCTGCAGGAGGAGCCATAGGAGCCTAATGCTATGTGATTTGGGCAGCTCCAATAGCTGCCCCCACGACCCGGCAACGGACAAGTGGGAGAAAATGGATGGATGGATCAGTCTCGATATTTACACCTTGCAAAATGTAACACATTCTATCTCTTATACGATAGAAATAAAAGACTCTTGAATAGTAATGGTTGGTGGCTTCGTTTTTAGGGTCAACCCTAATCCATGACATGACTTTCGGGAAGATCTTAATTTTATTTTATTTTATTTTGGGGGAAATTATTACACTGTCTATTACAAGTCTATTCAAGAAAAATGAATAAAATAAAATAAATAAAAACTTCTCATCACTGCGCTGATGAAAGAACTTTTTTCTCTCTCATTCACTGCGCTGAACTCAGAAGAGGGACGAAAGTTCACACGCACACACAAAAACACGTTGAGAAAATGACACATTGAACGTAATTGTCATGATTCTGTTTAGTTAGTCATTGTTTACGTTCTGATTCACTCCCTGCTCCTGGGTTTTGCCCGTTCCTGTTCATGTTTTCCTGCTCTCCACAGCTGCTCCCCATTCCCTCGTCAAGTCGGGGGAGGTTATTTAACTCCCTCAGTTCAGTCAGTCTCTTGCTACATTGTCAACCTGTGAAGAGAGACTTTCAAGCTCTGTGAAAGTATTGAGAGATTCTGATTGTTAAGTGATCTGTCTTCTGTTTCTGTCCTAAAAACAATAAACAAGTCCTGTTGGGGAAATCTTGGTTATCCTTCTTTGTTTTGTTTGGTGCCCGTTTATTCAGGCTTGTTCAGATATTTCAGTTTCCTTTTACGCCATCCTGTGTTGCATTCGAGTTCTTCTATATCGGTGATAGTAATGCACGATATACATACCTTAAACTTGAGGTGTTGACTGAGGATTCTTCACATTGGTCATTCCTCAACAAGCAGCCACCCAAGTCAACAAATGTGTTGTTTATTATTATTCCTTATTTCCACTTTTATTTTATTTTACTTTGAGTGTGTGTCTGTGTTTTGCTAATAAGACAACGTTCTCATTTCACTATGCTTTCATAGCTCTTGCAACCTGTATCTGTATTGTTTCATAAAAAGATGATCTGCTCATTTTTCAAATCATGACCATTATGGCTCCAAAATGACTTCAAATCATTCATACCCTGACCTGTTTTCCTGCCTGCCTCTACTGGCTGAAACGTGACATATTCAAATGAGGGCTATCACTTGGGGGCCAAAGCCGCATCCACATACCTAACCCTGTAATAAAGCTCCACATTAGTTCTAATACGATGACATATGACTCCAATTTCAATTTATGAAACGGGCTGAAACTTTCAACTTTTGTGGCAAAGCTCTAGTCACTGTCGCTCTTCTTTCCCGCCGGGTGGCAGAGTGATATCTGCTTTGGGCGTCTTTTGTTTACTGTCCAGTAGCTCTAGGCTGTTTTGACCAGTCGAGTTGATCCCCGGACACACTGTGCGGATCCCCCGTTTACCTCTTTCAGGCAGGGGTGGGGTTCCACCGTCTATAGCTGCAGGTGGAGCCCTCTGCCACATGGGGTTGGTGGTTTGGGAGGTGGGGGCTCCACCCTCTATAGCTGCAGGTGGAGCCCTCTGCCACATGGGGTTGGGGCTTTGGGAAGTGGGGGGCTCCACCCTCTATAGCTGCAGGTGGAGCCCTCTGCCACATGGGGTTGGGGGTTTGGGAGGTGGGGGTCTCCACCGTCTATAGCTGCAGGTGGAGCCCTCTGCCACATGCATTTCTTCTCATCTACAGACAAAGAAACATAGGGATCACATGGTATGCGAGACACACTATGTATTGGTTAAATTTGGATGGATTTGTATAAGGCAGCTAGATTGTAAAAACACTCACCTACTGCTCGGCTACAAAGTTGCCATAAAGATGGGGAAGGCGAGCCCAACACTTGCACTCTGCATCAGTGGCTTTTAAGGCACAGTCAAACTGACATTTGCTTCGAAAATCAAAATGTCGGATCACCTCCCCCCCCCCCCCCTTAAGAAAAATGGAGTTTGATGACAGCTGTGTCTTACACTTGACTTATAGTAAAGCTCTCCACCCTCATTGACTTTGTTTTAACCAGAAAAAAACATCTACGTTTCTGCTCTCCACACTCCATTAATGTGAAAACCATGTGAAAATAAACATTTTCTGTAAAAACAAATACAAGCTCTTAAAAACATGAACGTTCTCTGCGGTCCTGAGCTCCTCAGGTCGTTCCAGAGGCGAGGGCCATAGTATTGGAAAGACGCCTCGCCGTGAGTCTTTCTGTTGACTTTAGGGATAACTAGGAGACCCCTGCCGGAGGAGCGAAGGGGCCGTGAAGGTTCATAAGGTAAAATCAGTTCTGAAAGATAAGAAGGACCAAGACCATTAAGACATTTAAAAACCATTAAAAGAACTTTAAAATGGATCCTGAAACACACGGGGAGCCAATGCAGCGACTCTAAAACCGGTGTAATGTGGTCCCGCCTCCTGGTCTTCGTCAGGACACGAGCTGCTGAATTTTGTAAAAGTTGTAAACCTGAGATACTCGTTTTGGGAAGACCAGAAAGCAGGGCATTACAGTAGTCGATACGACTGGTGATAAAAGCATGCATTAGCGTCTCCGTGTTGGCCCGAGAGAGAATGGGACGTACTCTGGCTATGTTCTTTAGATGGTAAAAACCGATCTTTGATATTCTTAATGTGTGGAACTAAAGTCAGCTCAGAGTCAAAAATAACACCCAGGTTCTTCACCTGTGAGGAAGGATTAAAAGACGATGACTGTAGTTTGGGCACAGGTGAAACACATCAGGGCGGGGCAGGCAATTAACAGGAGGAAGGGAAAGCAGGATAACACAGACTATCAAAATAAACACAAGACAGAGACACAGACTAGGACGGGGGAGAAACAAACCAAAACCCAGGACAAAACCAACAACTAAAAACCCACATCATGACAGTACCCCCCCCCCCCCCTAAGACGAAGGCCGGGGGCTGCGAAGACTAAGGCCGGGGGCTGCGAAGACTAAGGCCGGGGGCTGCGAAGACTAAGGCCGGGGGCTGCGAAGACTAAGGCCGGGGGCTGCGAAGACGAAGGCCGGGGTCCGGAATTTCCGCCGAGGACCAAGGCGGCGGAGGCGGGTCCGGAATTTCCGCCGAGGACCGACGGGGCTCGGACGAGGAGCAGGGACAAGGTGGAGCCCACCCTGGACGGAGAACTATGTCCAGCGGTGGCTCCGGGACGGAAGAGCCCCGCCCCTGAACCGAGGTCGGCGACTGGCAGTGGCTTCATTGGGGACCACCCACCTTGCCATAGTTCCAGGACAACTGAAAAGGAGCCGTCTGCCGGGTCGGGTCTTGGTCGGTTCATTCTGTTACGTGTCGGTGTGGCAGGCTACGACCCAAACGCAAAAACAGCTCAACAAATAGGTGTAGAAATGAAATTTAATGGAAAGGGTCCAAGTACAAAAACCACAACAACTAAGAAACTTACAGGCAGGCACGGGAGACGGGTACACGGGAATGAAACGGGCTCGGACATACAGGTCACGCAAGCAATAACATACACACAACTCCAATACGACATACGCAATCAAACATCAATGAACCCACAAGGACAGGGGAGAAACCAACCAAAACCCAGGACAAAACCAACAACTAAAAACCCACATCATGACGGGCCGTCTCGGTGCTGTGGTTTACCCCAAAGCCAGACTGGAATTTCTCAAGGACGTTATGTGCAGTAATAAAATCATAAAGTTGGATAAAGACAAGTTTTTCTAAAATTTTGCTTAAGTATGGTAAGTTGTATACCGGTCTAAAATGGTTAAAAGATGGTTAAAATAGAATGTTTTGAAAAACGGGGTTGGGACCGGGTCTAAAGGACATGTGGTGGGCCTCACTGAGGAGAAAACTTTATCAAACATCTCAGCGTTCACCTGGACAAAACTGTGCAGTGTTTCCTCTGGAACAAGTAGACAACCAGATGTATTTAAAGCCGTGTTACTTTGGTTAGATAAAATATTACATCTGATAGTGTCCATCTTTCCCCTGGTCTGCAAACGCCTCGCAAAGGGAATCTGAGGGAGTTTCACGGAAAGCTTTGGGATTATGATGAAGAAAGTTGTCAATGGTTGAAAAAAGAACTTTTGTATTATTTTTATGGTCCGATATGATTTTGGTGAAGTATGAATTTCTTGAGTTTCTAACTGCCTTATTGTATGTTTTCAACTGTTCGGCGTAGATTTGGTAATTTATTTTATTTTTCCTCCATTTTCTTTCCAGCACCCTGCAATTTCGTTTTTGTTTATGAGTTCCTCATTTCTCCATGGAGGCGTGGGTTTATCTTGTATATGTTTTAGTTTTAGAGGTGCAACCAGGTCAAGGGTGGATTGAAGCCTACTGTTAAAATCATCAACAATAAAATCCCAGGGTGCAGGTAAAACCAAGGGAGGGTGTTTGTCTAAAAACATCAATAAAACTTGCAGCCACTTCAGGGGTTAGATGGCGCTTCCCTACAGTTCTCGAGGAGGTCCCACGCTGGATGGAAGTGGTGATTTAAAAAACACGCAGTAGTGGTCAGAGACCGCCAAGTCAACGACAGAGGACACACCAGTGGACAGGACATACGTGAAGACCAGGTCCAGGGTGTGTCCTCTGTCGTGAGTCGGCTGTGTGACATGCTGAGTAAAAGCCATATAATTAAGAATGTTTAAAAGTTAATTTGAAAGAGGATCTAAAATATTATCTGACACGGGCACGAGGGGACTGGTTTTTAACTTGGTTATCTGCATGTTTTTAAGGTTGATTTTATGCATGTTTTTATACTGGAGCTCGTGGCCCCGCCCCTGTTGATTGCCTCAAGTGGGCACGCCTGGGAGAAATGAGATGAAGGCGGAAGCGGTTGGAGACGAAAAGGGGGGACGAAAAAGAAAAGGGACAGACGAGGACACACGGGGGGCAGGAGTCAGGCAGGCACGCACGGCCTGGCCTGGCCTGGCCCCTTTGACAGTAAACAAGGACACGGAACGGGGACACACGGCCCGCTATGGGCAGGAGGCGCCGCGGACGCGCAGGAGAGGCCGAGCGCGAGGAGGCGAGGCCATGAAGGCGGCGAGGGAGCGCTTGGGGAGAGGGATGTGCCCCGGACAGGCGCGGCGGGGTCGAGCAGCGGCGACAGGCTCCCCCGCGCGGCGGGGTCGAGCAGCGGCGACAGGCTCCCCCAGCTTACGTGCCCCGAGGCGGACCCCTGGACCTGGGACGCAGCTCCCGGAGCCGCTGTGGACGCGGAGGAGCCGGCCGGACCACCTTCCTGAATTACTGGAACAATAGCACCTTAGAGCACGCACACCCGCTCCTTACTTTTAGTCCCTTTTAAACCCCCATGTTTTAGCCCTCTTTTAACTTACGTTACATTAAATTGTATTTTTATCCTTTTAACTGTCGTTTACTTTAAATTATTGGCTACACCAACATACTCCAATCGAACACGAACCTGTGACATCTACATGCAAATTAAAATCACCAGCTAAAATGATTCACTCATAGGAGTTGATTATAATCGATAAAAACTCATGAATAAAAAGCGAGCACTTTTTTGGAGGTCTATAAATTGTGGCACATAAAATTTCAGGGCTGCCAAAAACAATTGCACTGTATTCAAAGCTGGTAAAATCATCAAATAAAATCGGCTTGGTAGCAAGGGTTGTTGAATTTACCAGAGCAGTGACGCCTCCCTTTTTGCCACTCCTCGTAGAATAAGTGGGGGTAAAATTAGGTGGTGAGACCTCTTTGAGAACAACTGCAGCATCTGCACCCAGCCAAGTTTCTGTTAAAAATAGACAATCAAGTTTATGGTCTAAAATCAGGTCGTTCATAATAAAAGTCTTGTTCAGCAGAGAGCGGACATTAAAAAGTGCCATGTTCAAGGTGACTGAAGGATGAGTAACTGAATGGTTTTGTGGTAATGGGACTTTCGGTAATTGTTTAAGATTATTTGGGTTATGTTTTAAGGATTGTACATATTTAGTCCGCTCTCTGCTGATAACGACAGGAATGGGTGGATTATGTACAGAAAGGTGAGATCCAGGTCCGTTATAATATGAATTACAATTAAAATCAGATGTGAGTTCAGTAGAAAACGGGGTGGTTGAATGACTGTAGGGGCGAGGGCTGGTGATAACTGGGACAGTTTGCTGAGGTGGAGAGCAGGGGGCTCTAAGAGGGAGGGATGAAGGTGTGGTGGGCTTGGGAGGGGTGGCAGGTGGGGAGGGCTCAGTGGATGCAGGCAGTCAATACATTTTGTGGGAATGAATGGCATGCACTATGTTGGCTGTTAAAATACGGTTTCCAAGTGGGTTGATGTGAAGTCCGTCATAGTTATAGCAGGAGGAGCGGAACCAGAATAGTGTAAAATTGTCAATATAGCCATAGTTGTATGTGGAGGAGAAGTATTTGAGCCAAGAGTGGAGTGCCTGTATCCTGCTAAAACGAACATCCCCACGACTCAGAGTGGGGAGAGGGCCAGAAATATAAACAGTTTTTCACATCGGGATAAAAAGTCAAACCGGAGCCTAAACTCTATTTTGGTGATCTCTGATTGATGGAGGGAAGTGTCATTGGTACCGACGTTAGGGCTGGAAGATATGGACCAAAAGTCATATCCCGATATATTTCGGTTGAATATGGATATACGATATATATCCCGATATTTTTTCCACAAAGTGAGAGCTGTGAAATGAAATGTTAAGTCAAAGTCACTGCCAAATAGGAGTGTTTTAATATTTAATATTGCGATTTTTACTTTATTTATTTATTTTTCTTCTACCCCATTTGCTGTTAATAACTTTATGTTGCATATAACTAAACTAAAGCCTAAACTGAGACAATGAAATATGACTTATTAAAGTATTACTTACTTTTTAGTCCTTAATAATCATGAAATATAATAAATAAATAAATAGCGCAAACAATTTCTTGATATTTGCTCTTGATTTAACTGTGTTTTAGTCAGTGGTTTTGAGATAAGTTCTTATCTTTATCCAAAGCATTCCCAAACATAAGCCTCCTAAACTGAGCCACAAACGACTCTTTACTCTTTACAAGCAGCACAGGCTCACCATCTCTGCTCATCATCAGGGCTCAGCGAAGGACTGGAGTGATTAGCGCTGCGGCTAACGCAATGCTAACGGGGAAAAAGCGATAGTCCTTCGCGGTGGCAGCATTACAAACGCTGATATTTTCACAGTACATCCACGATCTACCGCAAACCTTAACTAGACTGAGAAGTAAACAAAAGCACATGGCGCAGCGCACGTAAACAAAAGCACATGGCGCAGCGCACGTAAACAAAAGCACATGGCGCAGTGCACGTCGCCACCATATCTCGCCGCTACATTCACTTCTGTCCAAACCATCTCCAAATGATTGAGCCACTGGTTTTTGTTTTACCAACCAAGGGGCTCTGCTCCGCACGCTTCACAGACATTGTTGCTTTCTTCATGTTTGTTGAAGAGTGCCGGCGGAGTGTCTGTTCCTGCCCCTCCCCTCTCTCCCCTCTGTGCATGAAAGACGAGGGGCGGGGCCTGAAGCAAGTATTACAGTGCAAATTTGGACTATATCGATATATACGATATGGTCTAATTCCATATCTCTTTTTAAAATATATCAATATATCTTAAATATCGATATATCGCCCAGCCCTAACCGACGTGGATGATTATTGTTGTGATTGTGGCGGGCGCTGCTTGCAGAATATCCGGTAGTTTATCCAGTAATTTACGGACAGTGGCTCCGGGAAGACAGTGGGTTTTGGACTTTAAAAAGCTACAGTACCTTATAATGGAGTCTCCCACCAGGAGAGTAGTGGGGGAGAAAAGGGGCCGCAGAGGACGAGGGGGAAGCAGAGAAAGTGACACGGACGGCTGAGGTGGATGTAGCTGCGGTGCAGAGGTAGCGGCCCGTTCGGGACTCCCGTGGCTGTGACAGCTGGGGCAGGGCAAGGCACCGGCTGAGGTTGAGCGAGGGCAGTGGCTGCGGCCGTGTTGATGGTGACAGGAGGACTCCGCGCCGGATCGGAGCGAAGAGCTCCCCCCGTAGCCAAGGCAGGGCTCTCCGCTGGTTTGCAGCGAGGAAGCCCTTGCCCGGAGCGCCTACGGACGGCATCTTTTAGTAGTCTGTGGCGGGAGGAGGTCATCACTGCTGTTCGGGCAGGGACTCGGTCCCTCCGCGCGCTGTCCCGAGTTGTTTCTCTGCGCTCGATGCCATTGCCCCGCGGAGCTGGAGCGGGACTATGGGAGAGGCCTACGGGAGCCGTCGGGGAGCTAGCCGCTATAGCCTGGGTATCCGTGTCCTGACGGTCTGGAGCGATGGGACTGCCGGGGATGTCCTCATTTGTGAAGGCTGCGAAGCGGTTGGAGAGGACTGGCCCTGGAGCTGTGGCGGGGGGGGGGACTTCTTTGTTTGCCCCGGACCACGATATCCACCCTGGAGGACTGGTTTCCAGGGGATGGGGTTGAGCAGGATGAAGGGCGCGGGCAGGTAAGGGGGGTCCCAGGCTAGCGTGTCCTGCAGCGAGGCGCTCATTTTTGATATTTGCTGTGACTGTTGGTGAGCAATGTCCATGAATCTACTAAGGAGCTTTTCATTATCTTTGAGCTGCTCTACCAGTCTCTGATTGTGAAGTTTTAAGTCTGCTATAGTTTTGACCAGGTCCTGGTTTTCTGAGGGCATGACGAGGACAGTGACAGCTAGCTAGCTGCTGGGACCGGCCGGGTAGCGAGTTGTGCAAAGATTTGTAATCCAATTGGCCCGGGTAAGCAGTTAAGATCGCAGATAAAAACCAATAAAATGTCACCATAAAATACTGGATAAAAACAATAAAATGTGAAGTAAAAATAAATAAGTGCGAGTAAAAGCTCAGCTCTCAAGAGGGTCTAAACGCAGCCGATTGAGAGTCGCTGCGTCACACTTCCTGAATGTACTCGCGTTGCAGGCTTTGGGCGTCTTTTGTTTACTGTCCAGTAGCTCTAGGCTGTTTTGACCCCGGACACACTGCGCGGATCCCCCGATTACCTCTTTCAGGCAGGGGTGGGGCTTCACCGTCTCTAGCTGCAGGTGGAGCGCTCTGCCACATGGGGTTGGGGGTTTGGGAGGTGGGGGGCTCCACCCTCTATAGCTGCAGGTGGAGCCCTCTGCCACATGGGGTTGGGGGTTTGGGAGGTGGGGGGCTCCACCCTCTATAGCTGCAGGTGGAGCCCTCTGCCACATGGGGTTAGGGGTTTGGGAAGTGGAGGGGCTCCACCCTCTATAGCTGCAGGTGGAGCCCTCTGCCACATGGGGTTAGGGGTTTGGGAAGTGGAGGGGCTCCACCCTCTATAGCTGCAGGTGGAGCCCTCTGTCTGTAGCTGAGAAGAAATGCATGTGGCAAAGAAACATAGGGATCACATGGTATGCGAGAGACACTATGTATTGGTTAAATTTGGATGGATTTGTATAAGGCAGCTAGATTGTAAAAACACTCACCTACTGCTCGGCTACAAAGTTGCCATAAAGATGGGGGAGGCGAGCCCAACACTTGCACTCTGCATCAGTCTGCGTCACCAACCACTGACGGCAGACAAACACCAGACATGCCTTCATTATTATTTTCGTAGGTGTTACGACATTCAGTGCCCCCCCCCCCCCCCCCCCGTACGACTGCTGTTACACATAAAGCTTAGCAGAATGGAGTTCCTCGCTGCGCCCAAATGTAGTGGCTTTTAAGCCACAGTCAAACTGACGTTTGCTTCGAAAATCAAAACGTCGGATCACACCCCCCCCCCCCCCCCCCTTTAAGAAAAATTGAGTTTGATGACAGCTGTGTCTTACACTTGACTTATAGTAAAGCTCTCCACCCTCATTGACTTTGTTTTAACCAGAAAAAAACATCTACGTTTCTGCAGGAAAGATTACAGCTCTCCACACTCCATTAATGTGAAAATCTAATTTTTCTATAAAAACAAATACAAGCGAGAATGAGATGTGCATACAAAATGATCATTTTTTACAAAAAAACAATACATGTTTAGCTCGTGAGCAAACAATATAAACCACACTTGTCCAAACACAAACTTAACTTTGGAAAAATCTGCTATCGCACCCTGTACAAAAAAAAAAAAATATATAAAATAAAACAAAACACCTATACTCACCTCCAGCAGTCCTTTGGTTAAGATTAATCCGGTCCTCAACTGGCGACATGGGATCTGCTTCTTAGACTTTACTCTATAATAAAGCTCCACATTAGTTCTAATACGATGACATATGACTCCAGTTTGAATTTATGAAACAGGCTGAACTCAAACTTTCAACTTTTGTGGCAAAGCTCTAGTCACTGTCGCTCTTCTTTCCCGCCGGGTGGCAGAGTGATATCTGCTTTGGGCGTCTTTTGTTTACTGTCCAGTAGCTCTAGGCTGTTTTGACCAGTCGAGTTGATCCCCGGACACACTGCGCGGATCCCACTCATTTACCTCTTTAAGGCAGGGGTGGGGCTCCACCGTCTATAGCTGCAGGTGGAGCCCTCTGCCACATGCATTTCTTCTCAGCTACAGACAAAGGCAAGGCAAGTTTATTTGTAGAGCACAATTCATACACAAGGCAATTCAAAGTGCTTCACAGTTGCATAAAATTACAAGAAAACAGATCAAATCAATCATTAAAACATCAACATAAAAATTAATCAATGACAGTAAAAGGCAAGAGTGCAGATAAAATACTTTCAGTTTTCATATGCTCGGGTAAAAAGAGCTGTTTTCAGCCTGGATTTGAACATTGTCAGAGTTGAGGCCTGTCTCACATCCTCATGAAGACTGTTCCAGATTTTAGCTGCATGAAACTGAAACGCAGCCTCACCGTGTTTAGTCCTGACTCTGGGAACCACCAGGAGACCCCTCCCTGAAGTTCTCAGGGCCCGAGATGGTTCATATGGCTCTAACATGTCAGAGATGTACTTTGGTGCTAAACCATGAAACGACTTGTACACAAGCAGAGCTGTTTTAAATTCTATTCTCTGAGTGACCGGAAGCCAGTGCAGGGACCGGAGCACTGGACTAATATGGTCATATTTCCTGGTTCTTGTCAGGACTCGAGCAGCAGCGTTCTGGATGTTCTGCAGCTCTAACAGCTCGTTTAGAAAGGCCAGTGAGCAGCCGTTACAGTCGTCTAACCTGCTGGAGACAAATGCATGGATGAGTGTCTCCAAGTCTGGTTTTGACACTATTCCTCTGATCTTCATGTTTTTCAGATGGTAAAAAGCTGATGATGTTATTGCTTTAATGTGGCTGTTTAAGTTCAGGTCTGAGTCCATGATTACTCCTAGATTTCTAACCTGATTTTTTGGTTTTAGAGAGAGAGACTCAAGGTGACTGATAACACTTTGTCTTTGTGTCTGTGGGCCAAAAACGATTATCTCAGTCCACAAACTGATCTGTTCGATGCAGTGACAGAGAGTATCTACAGGCCCCTGTTCACCTGCCGTCAGTGACGCGTAGATCTGAGTGTCATCTGCGTAGTTGTGGTACGACACATTGTTGCTGTTTATTAGCTGACCCAATGGAAGCATGTACAAGTTGAATAAGAGGGGTCCCAAGATTGACCCCTGGGGGACTCCACAGGTCATGGAAATTTTGTCTGAGACACAGTTGCCAATTTCGACAAAGTACGTCCTATCCTCCAGATAGGACTTGAACCAGTTTAGCGCAGTACCAGAGATTCCCACCCAGTTTTCTAACCTGTGAAGTAAGATCCCGTGGTCCACTGTGTCAAAGGCAGCGCTCAGGTCCAGCAGAACTAAAACTGAGACCTTACCTGCGTTGGTGTTCATACGGATATCATTTGTCACCTTGATCAGAGCTGTCTCTGGGGGGGCCTAAAACCTGACTGGAAAGTATCAAACACATTGTTAGATAGAAAGTAAGTGAGCTGTTGATAGATTACTTTCTCTTGGACTTTTCCTAAGAATGGTAGGTTTGATATGGGCCGGTAGTTGTTCAGTATCTTGGGGATCAAGGCTGCTCTTCTTTAGAAGAGGCTTAATGACTGCGGTTTTCAAAGCCTTTGGAAATGCTCCCGTCTCAAATGAAATGTTGACTAAACAAGTTGTGGTAACAAGCTGGTCAGCACAGACTTCAGAAATCTAGTGGGTAATTCATCAAGGCAGCATGTGCATGAACTCAGACCGGAGATAACCTCTTCCATTGTTTTGTCAGTAACAGGTGTGAAATGTGTCAGCTCAAGGTGTTTATCTGGTGGCAGGGTTGCTATTTGTGTTGTGGAAATTATGGCATTTTTAATGCCTTGGACTTTGTCATAAAAAAATATTGCAAACTCATTGCACTTAGATGTAGAGATTAGTTCTAAGGGCAGTGAAACTGGAGGGTTAGTTAATCTGTTCACTGTGGAAAAAAGAACACGAGAATTGTTTCTGCAGTTTGCGATGATTTTAGAGAAGTACTTCTCCCTTTCTCCACGCAAAATCTGGTTGAACTCACAAAGCACTTCTTTGTATATCTCAAAATGAACCTGGAGCTTTGACTTGCGCCATTTCCGTTCGGCTTTTCGGCACTCCCTTTTCTGTGCCCTCGCCGAATCTTCACTTCTCCAAGGTGCCTTTTGTCTATTGTTAACCATTTTAACCTTGACAGGAGCAATAGTATCCAAAACATTTAAGACGCTTGATGTGTAAGAGTCCAACAGATTATCAACATGGAAATGATCAGATTTGAAAATCCCCCATGTTCTAATATCCTTGTTGTATCATTTATGTGTCTTCTTTGAATAACTCCAGGCCCAACCTCTGGTTTGGGTGTAACAGACAGGTCAAAGAAGACACAAAAATGATCAGACAAAGCAACATCAACAACATTCACATTTGATATATTAACACCTTTTGTAATAACTAGATCTAGAGTGTGACCTTTGTGAGTCGCTTCACTCACGTGCTGAGTTAAACCAAACATTTCAAGAACAGCTCTAAATTCTCTTGCATGCCTGTCATTGGTCACATCCACATGCACATTAAAATCACCTGAAATAACTAAACAATCAAAATCAGTCAGTATAAATGAAAGTAATTCAATAAAATCTTCAATAAAACAATTCTGTGGTGGTTTGTAAATAGTCATATAAAGTATGGAAGATTGGTTTATCTCCATTTTGAAAGACACATACTCAAATTATTGAAAAACCCCAAATGACAATTTGTGGGTGACTATATTGTCCCTGAATATGGCACAGATGGTTTTGACGTGTTTCAGACACAAAATTGAAATTTGATGGACTACACTCAATCAAAACTGCGTTTCCAGTGTTTTTGTCAAGCCATGTTTCAGTTAAAAACATAAAGTCTAGATTATAAGAGGAAATAAAACTATTTATTAAAAAGGACTTGTTTTTTAATGATCTGACATTGAGTACAGCATGTTTGAGATTTATCTGTGTTTGAATGGATGTAATCTTTTTGCAAGGGATATGGATTAGAGTTCTTTGATTGGACGGTCTGACTGTCCCTCTCATCTAATCCAAGTTGTTTGACAGTAATTGTTTCAGAAGAACACACTCCCTCTGTGGACCTCTGGTTGGTTTTGAGTTTGCTATGCATGGTAGCAACGCAGAGGCCCCTAATGTCCTAGACAGCAGCAGTGACGCTGCTGGAGATAACAGCTGTGGGCACCGGTGGTGGGGGCCGAGCTGGGGAGACCTTGGGTGAAAAAGACAGAGGTGGGAGAGGGGCAGGATACTTCTTTGGGGATGAAAGCCTTAGTCTTGACATGACTGAAGTGCGGGGAGTCATTTGAGTCCCTTGTTGTATTAAGGTTTCAAAATGGATGGGGAATCCCATAGGTGAGTCTGGGGATGGGAATGATTCAGAAAGATCTCTGGAGGGTGTAGATGCAGCAGTCGGGCTCAAGGCCTGTGGTGGAGCTGATGAAAGTGCTCCTTTGGCTGAATCATTTACTATAGATGCAGGTGGTACCGAAGCTGAGCTTTTCCCCGGAGATGCAGATGTGGATGGTGCTGCTGTGGCTGAATCCTTAACTGTGGCTGAGTCCTTTGCTGTAGGCGCTGATGGCGCTGCTGTGGCTGGATCCGCAACTGTGGCTGAGTCCATTACTGTAGGCGCTGATGGTGCTGCTGTGGCTGGATCCTTAACTGTGGCTGAGTCCGTTCCTGTAGGTGCAGATGATGCAGCTGCGACTGAATCTTTTATTGGGGATGCTGGCAAAACCTTTGCTGGCGAGCCAGGAGCTCTTCTCATGCTCCTCTCTGGCCGTTCAGGCCTCCACTGATTTTGCAGAGCATGGAGGAGATTTTCCGTCAGTCGTCTCACTCCACCTCTGCTCAAATGTGGGCCATTTCCTTTAAACAGATCGTCGCGTTTCCAGAAAAGATTAAAGTTCTCTATGAAATACAGTCCTCTTGACTCACAGACATTGGACAGCCATGTGTTCAACTGAAACAGCCGGGAGAATGTGTTTATTCTCCCATCGATGTTTGGGATAGGTCCACTGATGATTCTCTGGATAAAGATGCAATACAAATTTTCAAGTCTCTCAAAAAGTTTATTAAACTTTTCTTTCAGGACTTCCGACTCTCCGTTTTTTATGTCAACAGCACCAACATGAATAACAAGTTTATTTATCCCAGGGTTATTTGTAATCTCGTTTAGAACATCTATGATGTCAAACGGTGGCGCTCGGATAAGTACTGGTGGTTATCTTCTCATTGTTTATGTTAGATATGGCTCCGTCTCCAAGCACCAGGATATCTCTGGCCTTGACACTTGGCACAGTGTTTCTCTCCATCTTTGTTTTGACTTCTTGTTCTCTGTTTCTTTGTGACTTTTTCTGTTTGTTATACTCATCCTCTGAGAGAGGTGAAAATCTGTTTACTTTATTCCAGGTGCATTTTTACCAGGATGTTGTCTTTGCTTTGGCTTAGCACCAAGTTGTCACTCAAGTTTTGGGAATGTTATGGTATCGTTTAGCTTTAGGTTGCAAGTATCAGTTTTTCTAGTCTTCTTACCGGGTTCCACAGGGAGCGTGTCATTAAGTCCTTTTTCCGTCTCCAAGGCATATATCTTGTCCCGCAGTAGGCGAAGTTCTCGTTGATACATTCGACAGCTTTCACAAGGAGATGTTTGCGTTACTCCCTCAGCCATGTTGACAAGATTGTTGTCGTTGGTCGGTCAAATGAGTTGTAAAAAAGGAAAAATTATTAAAAAGCCTTGGTTCACTTAAAAAAGAAAAGAAGAAAATCATATCCAAGACATGTGCCCAAAAAATAGAATGATTAAAAATTATTAAAAAGCAAATAAAGAGGCAAGCAGCAGCAGCAAGCAGAAAGAAACATAGGGATCACATGGTATGTGAGACACACTACCTATTGGTTAAATTTGGATGGATTTGTATAAGGCAGCTAGATTGTAAAAACACTCACCTACTGCTCGGCTACAAAGTTGCCATAAAGATGGGGAAGGCGAGCCCAACACTTGCACTCTGCATCAGTCTGCGTCACCAACCACTGACGGCAGACAAACACCAGACATGCCTTCATTATTATTTTCTTAGGTGTTACTACATTCAGTGCCCCCCCCCCCCCCCGTACAACTGCTGTTACACATAAAGCTCAGCAGAATTGAGGTCCTCGCTGCGCCCAAATGTAGTGGCTTTTAAGGCACAGTCAAACTGTGACATTTGCTTCGAAAATCAAAAATGTCAGATCACCTCCCCCCCCCCCCCCCCCCCCCTTAAGAAAAATGGAGTTTGATGACAGCTGTGTCTTACACTTGACTTATAATAAAGCTCTCCACTCTCGTTGACTTTGTTTTAACCAGAAAAAAAACATTTACGTTTCTGCAGGAAAGATTACAGCTCAAAAAGACTTTCGCTCAGTTTAATCTGGAAATGTGAAGATCTCCACGGATATTTGACCAATCAACAAGAACCAAAAAGACTGTTTTTATGCTGACCTTCCATTCTCTGAGCCTAAAGTACCACATCTGAGTAAAGTCTTTGTGAAAGATCGCAGAATTAGAAGATCCACAGAGGTTAACTGGAGACAACTTGGCCAACACGTCCACGGGTCAGAAAACTCTTAGACGGAGCGATTTTCAGTCATAAGTTTATTGTGAGCAGTTAATGACGGCTCGTAGTTTGGTCTCAGCTGTGACAGCTCGTGTTTCCACATAGTCTGCGCCTCTAAAGCTCATACAAAGTGGATTCAAGCGAACGGTCTCCATGCAAACAAACAGCGGCCCCGGTCTTACCGGAAATCGCCCACATCTTTCACACAAAGGCTCATGGGGCGTAGGAATAAGGTGGATAAGACAGAATTGGATTTAAACATTTTCCCACGTACATCTGTTGCTGAGCTTGGTTCACGCCTGGTTGACGCTGTGGCCGACTAGATTAGACAGAAATATCCCCCCCCCCCCCCCCAATCACACCAGCTAACACTAAATGGGCTATATGCACGCAAGCGTCACGTGACTTCCGAGTGTATTCTAAGTAGTCGTTTGCGTATCCTGTCTCCGTTATTTCCCTATGAGGTCTTGTCTAAAACAATAAATAGCTGAAGATTACATGGCAGACAGTGAGTTACTGGTGGAGTCACAGCATCATGTTGAAAACATCACGTCAGGGGAAAAACATTCACTAGAGGAAACTTCCGTGCTCATCACAGTTAAGTGTTTTTGTCTTGAAGCTAACGGCTAACGCGAATTAAAAATGAAAATAGCTGCACGATTTTAAACGAGCCTGCTCAAAATATAATCTGCCTGTCTTTAGTATAAATACTTTTTAGATGTTTAATTTTTGTGGTGGTGTTTTTTGATACTAGCCGTTAGCTCTGAGATAAAAAGTCCTATCTCATAAAACACAGACGTTTCCTGCAGTCAAGAATTTACATCCAACGTAATGTTTTTAACACGTAGCGAGTCACGTCGGATAGTAGAAATAGAAATATCACAGCAAAAAGTGAAGTTATTTCATGATGCTGTTATAAGGAGTTAACATGTGCAACACAGCTTCATGGCTAAATGGCTAACACACACGCTAACACACACACGCTAACACACACACGCACACATGCATTTTGATCGACTCACCACTCTGATGTTTCCATTATGGGACTTGCGCTGGTTATAAAAGTTAATCCACTTTGATTCTGGCCGAGGTTCATCAAGCATCCATCAGCGACAGGCACAGACAAACACTATTGTGGCTGATAGTCGCTGAATCCCGGAGGGAAATTCCAACTTCTATGGCCTCTTCTTTAGGAAGGTTGAATAAAGTCCTGTCCTCACAGCCAAACGCGCTTTTCTCCGTGACATTATCGTGAGGTAAGAAAAAAGAACAGGTGTCCAGACTCCAGAGTAGGTTAGAAAAAGCTCCCTCTTCACAGCCTTCGGTGCAACATGACATGACCATCTGTTCAGACCGTTCGGACGCTCAGGAGGAGCGTTTGTTTTCGGTACAGGGGCAGCGCAGCGTCAGGCACTTCCTTTTTTTTTTTTTTTTTTTTTTTTTTTTTTTCTTACGACAGAAATAATGAAAAAATCAGTTTTACAAATGAAAATCAGGCCGTAAGGCATTAGATTACAGACGTCGAGCACTTCCGTTCCGCTGTGACGACACAACTGAACATGTCAGTCGTTTACCAGGAGAGGGCGGAGCAGCTGCTCAGAGAGCAGGATTCAGGAGGATTACTGAGAACTGCGTGAATGAAGCCAAAAACCACTCTGGGGGTGTTTTTGATAAGGAAATAGCATAACAACATGGTTAAAAGCTCCAAAAAGTCGATTTTGCATGATATAGGACCTTTAAAGTGTAGTCTCCAAGCTTTCCAATGATGTGTAACACATGGAAATCTGATAATATTTGACGGCCTCTGAAGTTTTGGGCCATTCTCACCTCTCTGACGGGGGGTATGGCTTATCCAAATGAGATGTAAATGAGCCCTATTGTCCCTCCCAACAGCAAACTCCCCCTCAAAGCACTAAAGCACAGGGAGGGAGCACAAAGGTTATTGCTTCCACAACAAACCATTGTTTACCAGTTTCATTATGTGTATCTGTTTTATTTTTGGTTTCATTTATTGATCTCACCTCACAGCAGAAGGTTGTTATTGTTCTCTTACATTTTTTTATATCAATTGATAAACTGTCTCTGGCTTGAGAACGTGTTGTGTAACACATGTAACTTTTATGTTAAAAATAATGTTAATGTTCAAATCAAAAACAGTGATATATTATATACAGTATGAGTATGAATCGTTTTTATTGCCATTGTTGTTTTTTGCTAATGATAAATAAGCAATAAACTATTGAAAATAAAAGTATATATCAATCAATAAAGCAAATCACTCAAACATTGCTTAGAGAGCGCTTTTCATACAAGAATGATGAAAGATAAGTTTACAATATATTTAAAAAACAACAGAAGAGATCTGGTGTTTGGGTATTTTAATGTTATTGCAGTGCTCTGATTCATGAAACCTCACACAGTTTCTACACATCATCCCCCCCTAAAAATTCATGATATAAATACTTTAAGTGAGTTACAACTTTACTTTAAGCCATAGAAAATTGCCAATTGAGTGAATATGAATCAATATTTCAGTAATAACGGATCAATACCTAATATTTACCACATCACATGGAGGTTGATTTTTATTCCTTCAAGTTTTTATTATTCAATGCTTTAACCTTACTGTTTTTTTACACTCAACGCCATCTGTTCTTAAACAATGTTTTCCTCTTAATCTGCACCACATAGTATGCACAGTGTCATTTGCACTTTATGAAAAAAGAAATAAAAGTTTTCTGTTTTGGCAAGCATTGTGAGTGGTCATTGTCCACTTCTTAAAGCATAAATATTTTGGCATTTACTCAAAAATCAAAACATAAATAAATCCAAAAATCACAGTTTTTCTTCCTGATAAAGGTCTAGTAGGATGTTCTGAGATGAATCGGCGTTGCTTCTTCTGGAGTGTGGGTAGTGGTGGGTGAATGTAACACAAAGTGTCTAAAACTAAATTCAGGTGGTTGGTTGATAAAGTGACATTGCAGAGCTGCTCCTCTGCAGTCCCGTGCAGTGGGTGAACTCTCCTCCTCCACAAAGTCCTGACCACTTTTAGAATGGCCTGATGTTTCCATACAGATAGGTCTGTCTGTGGATGTTTAGTCCAGGTGGGGCCAGGACAGGAAGACCATCCATACGGGGCAGAAGAAGAAAAAAAGATCTTCAGTTAAATGTTTCATTGAAGCAAATCAGAAAACTACACTGAAGTCGGTAAAGTGAAAGTACCTCAGCGATCTCTGCCAAAGTGTTGACTCCTGTCTTCATGTAGGCTTGATCAGTCAAAGCCACAGTCAGGGGAAAACAGTGAGGCCAGCAATAAGGAAGTTGATTTCAATTTTATCGTGAAGCTTGTGTCCAACACGCCAGGCATGAAGTTGTTCTTGTTCGGCCCACTGCAGTTGTCACAATGAAGATCCACCTCTGTTTCAGGAAGTACATTGGTCCTGGCTGGAGAGGGTTTGCGGGAAAGTGTAACTGTAGGAGAGAGGGAACTTGGATTAGATTAAATGAAATGTGTGTCTTTTCATAACTGTCTAACAAAGGTAAAAATTACTATATTGATGCTATTCTGCATTATTTCACGCTACTATCAGGCTGCTTATTCTCATGAATAAATTGCCCTTTAAGGGATGGAGGCATGAGGAGTTTAGAGTCTAAACATGGACTAAACATGAGATAACATACGTGTTTTTAGAATGAACACAAGATGACAAACTTTGATGTTTACTAGGCCATAGTGATGTAGATAATGGACATAGTGTAGCTGCTCTTTAATTTACAGACACAATCCTGCTGCTTCTCTGCCTGTGTCTGCTCCGCCTCACACTGAGAGAGAGAGCTATGGATTGTTTATAACTACATTTATAACTTTAGAAAGTCTCCTGTACTACTGTAATGCACATACACGAGAGGAAAAGGCCGAATTTGCGTTTTATCACCGCGCGCGTTCCCCATTGTTTACATTTCACTGCAGCAACTTTATCTGGTCATAAAACCGAAAATATGAAGCGGATCTCCCTCAAATAAGAAGTGGCTGAAAGCTAGGGATGCTCTGACTACATTTATGGAGTAGTTTAAGTTGGGAGAGGTCTTGGTTTTGTGTAAATAGCAGGTTCAGCTGCACGTTAGCTTAGCCGTTAGCCGTTAGCTACCAACAGCAGAATAGACTCGTCAAAAAACTACTCGCACAGCACCCGCAAGCGATAAAAACAGACAAACTTTCACTCACCCGTCTGAACCTTTGCCTTCTGCTCAGCAAACTCGTGGTAAATCCATGTGTAACAGGTTGTAAATGGTTAGTTAAATCCTGGTAATAGGATTGGTGCGCCACTGCGTGGTGTAGCGTGGAATGACACGCATATGTGTTAGTGTGTACCTGGCAGTGTGTGTTTAGCCCATGTACGTCCTTTGTTTTAGTCGTTGTCTCAACTTTGGCACTTCCGGTTTGCTGGTATAAATAGTAGGCTCCGCCTTTTCCTCCTTTCTCTGATCCGAACCTCGTAAGAGAAAGGTAGCTAGTTCAGTATCTAAAGACATCGTGTTATTAGAATTAGTATCCCTGTAGTTTTATCTTGTCTTTTATGTTATTATATTGTTTTATTGTCATCCATGTTATTATTTAGTACTTATGTGTTTTCTGTTTCCTTCGTTTTATGTTCTTAGGCCAAGTTGGGCACACATGTGTTGGGCTAAAGCCACTTTATTTTATTCTCCTTTGCCAGGTATGTAATGTACAATTATGTTTTCTCTGATCCGAACCTCGTAAGAGAAAGGCCAAGTTGGGCACACATGTGTTGGGCTAACGTCACTTTATTTTATTCTCCTTTGCCAGGAAATAAATGGGTTCTGGCGTTGCTAGCTTCCCAAATTCCACAAGGTCTCTTTTCGTGGGTCAGAGCACCACACACAACGCAGGGTCCATATCACACAGGTCACATTGGTGCCGTGACATCCGTTTAGGACCGGACCAGACGACGTCGGGTCCACGGAGCACATCGCCAGGGCTCCAGGACGTTCTCCTGTGCCACCGCCGCCTCGTCGCCATCACCACACGTGGGGTTTTTGGCGTTCGACCACCGGGGCCATAAAATACATCAACGCCGGCGTCTTCTTCGCGCCGCGGAGATGGAGACGGAGGAGCTGCGCACGCCTGCCATGGTCGGCAGGGGACGCGGGGGCTTGAGGTCCCCTCTCCCGTTTCCTTTAAGTGATGTGGGTGGTAGTAGTATTGCCCGAGGCAGAGCTATGCCTCGTAATATGAACAATGTGAGTTTTGGTCTGCCTAAGTGCAGCACGGGACATGTGGTTGATGATGAAACTGTGGGGGGAATGAACCAGATGGGTGAAATGATGCAACAGATAGGTCACATGTTGGCCGATAATATTGTGTCCAGGTTGAACTTGTCTGGCTCTTCTGCCGAGTCTCCAAGGGCTCCAGATTCACCTCCACAGGCCAATGATTCCGTGTTTAATCGTAGTTTGAATTTTTCTAATGTCACTTTCGTTGAAAAGGGTGCCAAAGAGCCCCCAGTGTTTAGAGGGGATGGTTCAGATGGGTTAGCCATCGATGAATGGGAGGACTTGATGAAGGTTTACCTCCGCAAAAGCAATGTTTCCGTCGAAAATAGTACGGAGGAAATCCTTACCCATTTAAAAGGAAAAGCTAGAAATGTCGTGAGATTGGGAATTAAAAATGGAGGTCTGGATCCCACACAAGGACCCGATGTTATTTACGGTCTTTTGCGTAAACACTTTGGCGCCGGGTTGTACTCCTCGGTCCCCCTCGCTGATTTCTACTCCATCCGCCCAATGGTGAATGAGGATCCGTATGATTTTTGGTTACGGTTAAACAACGCGGCGGATACTGCCGTTAGCTGCCTTGCGGGGCTAGGGAAATTCTCCGATATTCCCGGGGAAGACGTCACCCGTTTATTCATAAGACACTGCCCGAACAAAGAGCTTTCTTACACATTCCGGTCTAAGACTATTGATAAGTGGTCGGCTCGCGATGTCCAGGAGGTGCTGGACGAGTACCACTTAGAACATAGCTCTAGGAAAATAGATGTAATGAACACGGTTACTGTGAATAAAGGGGACATTGCCGCTGACGTACCCCCAAATGCTAACGTGACTGACCACTCAATGTTCGATAAACTCGCTGCCATGTTGGAAAGGGCTTTATCGCCACCTCAAGATGGCGCCCAGGTTGCTCGGAAACCGCGTAGAGACGCACGGTATCCCAAAATGGACGGTTTAAACAGCATGCCGTGTGCGGTCTGTAAAGATGTGTCTCACACCGCGTACACACATTGTATGAAGCATAAACTGTGTTTTCGATGCCACGCACAGGGACACATAAGCCGCGCATGTCCCCGGGGCGTTAACAATTCTCCCTCCGGGCTTCAGGGAAACTAGTCAGTCTGCGTGTAGGGGAGGACAGCGCAGATGGGGACTCTTCACCTCCCGCCATGGACAGTGCAGTACAGTTCGAGCCCGCCCGTGTAGATAACGGTGACAAGGTGCCGTTGGGCAAGACACCGGTTGTACAAGTACTACAAAGACTTTCAGAGACAGACTCGTTATTCCACACGGACGTTATCATGGACAATGGTTATGTCATCAAGGCCTTAGTGGACAGTGGGTCTATGGCGTGCACTATTAACGAACAGACTGATGCAATGCTGAAGAGGGATTATCCGGAGATTGACAGAAAGCGAGCGGATGAGTATGTCATCGTGGGCTGCGGAGGTCATCCGGTAATGCCTACTGCTCTGTACGACCTCTCCGTTTTAGTGTACGGTATCAAAGTCATTGTCCCAGTTCTAGTGGTACCAGGCCAGTCCGACAGCATGATCCTGGGGAGCAACGTTCTGAAATGGCTCATGATGCGGATCGAAAATGGAGCAATAGACTCGAGTAAGATGGGCGCTTTTGGCAAAGAGCTACCCAAGCTGCTGTCGCTGTTGTCCCATACAGTGCACCGTACTGACACTTCGCCTTTGGATTTTGGGACTGCAAAATTAAAAAGGTGTGTCACCTTGCTGCCTTTGACTGAACATTTGGTGTGGGCTAAATTACCATCTGTAGACGCTTCGGCGGTAGGGAGCTCTGTTATCGTAGAACCTACTCGATCTAGGACGAGACCAGCGCAGATCTTGGTGGGGAGGGTTGTCACCACTCTGTATGGGGATGGGTGGGTTCCCGTTAAAATAGTTAATCCTACGGAGAAAGCAATTGTACTGAAGAAAAACGCCAAACTCGTGGACGTTTCGCCCAGTTTGTCAGTACAGGATCTACCGGAGCCACAACGAGTTCAGTCAAACACCCAGCGCGCGGCGGAGACTCCAGTTTTGAAAACTGAGGAAGAGATTAACAAGACTCTCATGGACATGGGACTCTCCGAAGTTGATATCACGTCTTGTGAAGTGTCCTTGGAGTGGAAGAACAAGCTACTCAACCTGATCGAACGATACGACTCCACATTCTCAAGGCACAAGATGGATTGTGGAGAGGCGAAAGACTTTGTACACAGAATCCGGTTGATGGATGACAAGCCGTTCAGACTTCCGTACAGGCGTGTCCCTCCTTGTCATTACGAAAAATTGAGGACAGCTTTGAACGAGATGGAGGAAGTCGGGATCATCAAGAAGTCACAGAGCGAGTATGCGTCTCCTCTCGTCCTCGTCGTGAAACCCAATGGTGATTTACGCATCTGTAATGACTTTCGGTGGCTTAATGTAAGAACTATTAAAGATGCACACCCCTTGCCCCACCAGACTGATGCGCTCGCTGCGCTTGGGGGCAATGTGTTCTTCTCCACCATGGATCTTACCTCGGGGTTTTACAACGTCCCGCTACACGAGGACGACAAGCGGTACACCGCATTCTCCTCCCCGTTCGGGCTGCACGAGTATAACAGAATGCCTCAAGGACTGACCAACAGCCCCGCCACGTTCATGCGCATGATGATGTCGATCTTCGGTGACAAAAAGTTTACCAGCCTGTTGTTACCTAGACAACTTGATGGTGTTTGCGCCGTCTGAACAGATTGCGCTAGAGCGTTTGGAGATGGTATTTTCACGGTTAGCTGTAAATAACCTTAAAGGTATACAGGAGGATTTTCCCGAATTTTAGGAAAGAACCGCCCTCTCCACATTTTGAAAAAAATGCACATGCGCAACGCTCTACCTGCTCCCGAGAGGGAACGCCTTCTAAAACGTGTGCGAGAGACATGCACGAGCCCAGTTCTCCTCGTGCACGCTCTGTTTACAAGTCACTGTCGGCATCGCTCACACAAGCTCACTTTCCAAGAAGATTTGCACTTTTTCCACAATGTCAGACTCCCCACCGGTAAGTGAAAATCTATTACAACCATCAAAATTTGTTTTAAAGAATATGTATAAAGCCAATCGTAATCAGGGATTGTGAATACAAAATGTTTCGTGTCTATGTAGCGTTACGAGCATAAACAAGCTATCATTTAGCATCTAAATTGTTTTATTTCATTTATGTCCGTTTAGAGCTTTCAAGAGGACAGTCTTGTGGGATCAGATATGGACTACGAGCCCGTTCCCTGTGCATCCCGACCAAGATCCAGGAGGGGGGGTGCGCCTAGAGGCCGCGGGAGACGAGCTCAGAGCACAAGACCTCCAAGAGCCAGCACCAGCCAAGAGCAAGGAGAGAGAAGGGGAGGCAAGGGTCGGGCTAGAGCCCGTGGCCGTCTGCTAGCTGACCTGTCACGGGAGGACTTCAAAAGGGTTGAAGAACTTCATAAACAGAGGATTGCAACTGAGGAGGTATGTGTACACATATAACCGCTAACTTGTCATTTTTTTGTCGCAAAATACGTCACAGGCTAACTTACAAACTCTTATCAGTACAAAGCATTACTATTGTTATTGTAATATTACTGGTCCAGGGTGTCAGACAGACAGTGTGAGACGTGATCTTTCCTTTTGTTATTGTAATGCTCCCTCCTACATTGCGAGGCAGACAGTGAACAGTGAATACACTCAAAACTGGAGTGAATGTACTGCACTTTTCCCTTTTATTAGAAAATGTGTTCACATTTCGCCTGTTCAATGGTTTAGAAAGCTGTGTGTCAAAGGGCTAAATAGAACATTTTTTAAGTGTGATTTTGTTTTAACAGGCTAGGATAAAGAGACTGACATTAGAGGAGTGTCAACAACTTCTACAAAGATGCCTCAGTCGTGAACCGAGTCTCATCTTTGACCTCATGAGTCTCACCCCTGATCCCCCTCCACCAGGCCCTCCTAATCCACAGGCACCCAACTGGTGTGTCTGTGGAACCTGCAGAAATATGCCAACACTGCTGGAACAGAAATGCTGTCAACAACAACCACAAAACTGCACGTCACTGTTGCCACACATGGAGCTGTACATCTTGGAGGAAGGTGTGCTGAGACTGGCCAGGCGAATCTGGAATGACCTTAGGGCAGAGGTGGACATCCAGGAGACAGGAGAAAGTCACAGACAGTTCCGCTATGCTGCATATAGGAACTTTATTGTCTGGCAATATGGTGTTCTGGGACCAGGAGTTAGAATTGTTATAGCGTCATGTTGTGTGTGGAAAATTAGAGATCGTTTCCCGGATTCTAATGGTAATTATGTAGGCTTTATTCCGGCCAGAGTGTAAACCTTGTGTACTCAACGTAATTCTTTGTGCTTTATTCCAAGATACCTCATCAGGTAAACTTGCACCATAAAATAAGCTGGATCAATACATGTGTGTATTTTATGCTAACTTTTTGTTACATGTACTATTTTGATTGATGTTGATAAAGTTTCTTACAAAGCATATCTTTGTCCATGTACTTCCATCGAGTTTCCCATACTTCTCTAAAATATTTGTACGTGGCTTTAAAAAGTTCACAAAGGACAATGTATGTAGGCTTGTACAGTTGTGCTCCAAAGTTTACATATCCTGGCAGAATGTTTTTACTTTTTTTTTCCCACTCAGTGGTTGTGTGAAGCCACTTATGGTGAAACAGTGTTTGCTCTTTTTAAATAAAATGACCCTTTTCAAAAGTTTACACACCCCTGTTCCTAATAATGTGTATTTCCCCCTTAGCATCAATGACAGCTTGTAGTCTTGTGGTCATTGTGGAGAATTTTCTGTATAATCTAATGGTAAACCGGCCCATTCTTTATCATAAACATGTGCTGTATGTGATAACGGTTTAGAACTTACATATACAAATATCAACGCAATTTGAGATAGCCATATGCAGATTTTGTCTTTTATTTGCTCAAATGTATAAAATTATATGCTGTTCTTTTATACATGACATACATTCACCATAAAAATTATTGATTTGCGCATTATGTACAGGGGAAATGAAGCACACGTACGTCACTCCTTTTGAAGCACCACATCTACAGGTCATGTGTGAGATGGTTGACCTTTAAAAAAAAATATAAATAAAATAAGTTTACATATCAGGACTTTATCCTATGCAACAGCAGCATACACTGTAGAGCAGGGGTAGGCAACATCAGGCCAAGGGAGTCAAATCTGGCCCTCCTGCATAAAACATGTGGCCCCCAAGATCATTATGAAGAAATATTATTCAATAAATAGGAGACCAAATACCTGATAAAGCACTCAAAAATGTTGAAAATACTGTCAATATTTTCACATTTCCTTCCAAAGCACTCCTTTAGATCATAAATGATGTACAAAGCTAATATTTGTGCTTTATTTTGGACGAGAATTGTAATTTTCGGCCCTTGGCATTTGGGCAATGAAGAAAATTGTCCCTCAATGACAAACTTGCCTACCCCTGCTGTAGAGGATTGAATTCAACAAAATAAGGCACTTGACTCGAATACAACTCACCTAGCCCTCTGCGGGCTTTCTTTTCCTTCAATTCTTGTACTGTTGGGGCAGGGCCACCGGACAACAGCCCCAGCCTTCGTGGATCATGAAGTGCAAGAGGCTGCTTTCCTGCCATCCCCCTAGGAGCCGACAGTCTTGAATGGAGAATAACACTCTGTAGATCTGTAATGTACTTGTAGGTTTTTGGGTTCTTGATGGTGTACAGCCGCCACATCTTTGATCTTTTGTTAAAAATTCTGCCATACCTTGGAGGAGTAAACAAAAACATGTCAATATTGCCATTGCGTGTATAGTATAAATTATGGATTATAGATCAGTGATAACTTACTGATATGAGCCATCTGCATTTGTTCGTGCTCCTCGGTTTAGGTGGTAGTTATAATCCAGCCCTGCCAACAGGGTCCGAGCATAGTACACTGGTGGTTTGAAGCAGAAGCGCTTTGAGGCGTACATAAGTATGTGGTTATGGAAGGACTCCAGGTCTGAGGTTGATCTATAAAACAAAAATAAAGAAGCAAATAAGACAATGTGTGAACCTGGCATTTTCCAAATTTTGATAAAGCAAATTGGTGGTTTGGAATGCAATTGCACTACAAAAATGTCTACCTGAAAGAGAGATACTTGGGTATATTTTTCAACCAGCGTGCATCGTAAACGATCTTTTGGAGTCTTCCATGTGCTGCAGAGCCCTTTGGAATCCATTCTTTATTCCGGTCTTCCTCCAAAGGACCATGTCGACAGGCCCCAAAGTACCACTCATGTTTGCCAGTTACATGATGCAGAACTCCTGTCCAAAGATCCTGTAATCAAATGTTTTCACTCAGTAAATTATGCGTACTATTAAAAAAAAAAAAACATTTGACAAACACCCTTTATATATTAGTATACTCTAATTGTGTAGAAATATATACAGTAAATAAAAACTTACGTTGAAAGCTTCAAAGGTCTCTGCTTCCTTACAGCTGTACCAAAAATGATTGCAAATGTCTCTGTTCCAACTCAGAAGTAGTGCACAGTCCTTCTCATGTCCAGCCTAAAAAACAAATTTATTGAATTAGATTAACTGGTTCCTTGCCAAAAAAACAAAAAAAGGTCTCAATAACAGTAAACATACAGCCAGAATCTTTTTACTTAGGTTCTTTGCACCGTGCCAGATATCCAAACTGTGTTTCACACCACAGTCTTTGTATTGGCCATTGTCTGTCAAACATCACACAAGATTTTAGATCATTTCAGCGTGATGTCTTTTACCATTTGTCATAAGGCTACTTTAGACAAATGGAGAGCTTTCCCGTGTCTGCGCGGCGCGTGACCTGTGCCAAGGCTTCGCTAATCAGAGCCTACATTAGGATAAACTTCTCTCCTAATAACTACTCGGTCGATTATTCTCAAATCATAATCCAAAGCATACCACAACGATCCTCTTCTGAGTTCGTTTCCAGTTAGTGATTGGCCCGCTTTTAAACGACATTACTTAGTAAATGGATGCAGGAGCGGGTGTTCTACACGAGCTGCTACTCTGTTTGTTTGTTTGTTTGTTAGCAAAGGCTCCGAGCCATGAGGGAGGAGGGGCGGCGGGTACGCGATGATAAAGACGGTCACTCAGATAGATCTCATCTCATCCATTTTTATGTTTAAGAACTTTCATCGCAAAAATGACTGCTAGTACATTTAAAAATCTTGACATGCCTTTGTTTGGGGGCTGCGGTGAAGATTAGGAAATGTTAGCAGACCTGTGGCCATCGTAATAACTACTGACGATGCAAATTACAAACTAAATAAACTAATCTACCCTAGAAAGTTACAATATACAGTTACAATGTACACTTTTACTAGAAGTGATTTTAAATGGATTTCTCCAAATAGAATGCCAAACTTTACCTGTCGAGTAGAAACTTCGCGACTGAAGCGTCAGTGGGAAGCCCAACGTGTGCTTTCAGCGCACGCCATCGTGTGAAAGAATCTCCCAAAAACACTCTGGTCTTGTTTCTCTCTTCTGAAGCCTTTCTCTTCTTCTCATAAACCTCGAAGACACTTTTTCTCTTGCGACTCTCTGCCATTTTCAAAGCACCCGGTGAGAACTGCGAGCTACAGTGAAAAGCTGAAGGCGAAGCTCAACATATACACCTGAAAGTGCGCATGCGCAAAAAAACGAAAACTACCCAGGAACGAGCACGTACGACGTCCTTACGTAAACATATCACCAGAATGATTGACAATCAGGAGGACCAATAGTCTTGATGATCCACCCGGAAAAAGAACATCCTCCTCTACACCTTTAAGCTTTCCCCCAAGAAATGTCATTTCCTCCGGCGTTCTGTAAAGTTTTTGGGCCACATCGTCTGCGAAGAAGGCATGAGAACCGATCCCAGTAAAGTCCAGGCCATCGGCGATATTAGGGAGACGGACCTCATGGAGGCAGACGGTAAAACCCCCAGTGCTAAAAAGATTAGGTCCTTTTTAGGCATGGCCTTGTATTACCATCACTTTATCGAAGGTTGTTCAGCCAAGGCTAGGCCCCTGTTTAGTCTCGTGTCAGAACCCTCCTCCACTCCCAAGAAAAAGGGTAGACCTCCTAAGCTTAAGTTCAAGAAAAGTTTAGTGAGACTGACCCCCACGGACTGGACTGACGACTGTAGGGAAGCGTTCGAGACCCTCAAACATGATTTGATACATAGTGTTACGTTGGCTCATCCAGATTTTGACGCTCCTTTTATCCTAGCTGTTGACGCTTCTTTTGACGGGATAGGCGCTGTTCTTTCGCAACTGTCACCTGGTAGTAAGATCGCCAGGCCTGTGGCTTTTGCCAGTAAAACATTGTCCCAAGCACAGTTGAATTACCCAGCTCACCGTCTGGAGTTTTTAGCTCTTAAGTGGGCTGTTTGTGACAAATTTGGCCATTGGTTAAAGGGAAGGACTTTTTCTGTTTGGACTGACAATAATCCACTGACTTATATTTTGACTAAGCCCAAACTTGACGCTTGCGAACAGAGGTGGGTGGCGAAGTTAGCGGCGTATAGCTTCGATCTTAACTATGTCCCTGGCCCTAAGAATATAGTTGCTGACGCACTGAGTAGGGAGCCTTTTGTTAAATCTTGCGTGGCTCACCGTCTCGTGTCTGAACCGTATTCTCATCTGCTCGCCCAAGTTAGTGAGTTAGCGGACCAGAGAGTCCAAGACGCGTTTAGGTGCACTAACAACTGCCAGCGCGTAGACCCGTCTGGGGATTCCGCCAATTCGCTTTCCCCACAGCCTTCGCTGTCTCTCGACGAAGTCCAAGCGGTGTTAAGCGTTCATAGTGAAGGGAATGACAGTCCGTTATATGTCACGTGTGCGGAGGTCCCGCAACTAGCATGTATCACTGACAGTGCTTCACTCCCGCTGAGCCAGCTTGTGTCCATGCAAGAACAGGACAACACACTGAGTAGAGTCTTCTATTACGTACAAAGACGAAAAAGACCCTCCAATCGTGAGCGTGCACGTGAGCCAGGTGGAGTGAAGAATCTACTTAAACATTGGCCGAAGCTGTCCATCAGGGATGGATTGTTGTTCCGGTCCAAGAGAGACAACAAAATGAATGTGACGCTCCATCAGTTCGTTGTGCCGAGCGCATTGAAACAACGAGTCCTCACCGGCCTCCACGACTCAGCGGGTCACCAGGGCCAAGCGCGGACGCTATCTCTAGCCAGGCAAAGGTTTTTCTGGATAGGGATGGAAAGGGACGTCATCAATCACGTGAGGAAGTGTTTCACATGTGTCGTTGGTAAAACCCCTGAGCCACATGGACGTGCTCCCTTAGAAAGTATCCAAACCTCGGAGCCGATGGAGCTGGTTTGCATCGACTTTTGGACGGCTGAGCAAACGGACAAGAAATGTGTCGACGTTTTGGTCGTCACGGACCATTTTTCAAAAATGGCGCACGCGTTTCCATGCAAGAACCAGTCGGCTAAACAAGTTGCCCGCCGGCTGTGGAATGACTTTTTTCTGTGTGTATGGCTTTCCAAAGCGCATTCACTCGGACCAAGGTGCAAATTTTGAGAGTACTCTCATGAAAGAACTTTTGACGCTTTCTGGGGTCCAGAAATTGCACACGACGCCGTACCATCCTGTAATGGCATTACAGAACGGTTCAACAGGACTCTGGGGAACATGATTCGTGCCTTGCCCCCCCAGTCGAAAGCGAAGTGGCCTCAGATGTTGCAAATGCTGACTTTTTGTTACAATTGCACGGAACACGAGACTACGGGATTTGCGCCTTTCTACCTCATGTTTGGGAGAGTTCCCCGGTTGCCCGTCGATATTGTTTTCCAACATGTGCTCGAGGGTGCTCCTATCGTCGACCACCATGAGTTTATTGCGGCTTTGAGGCGTGATTTAGCTGAAGCGTCGCGCATAGCTCTTCAGAACAGTAGGGCAGCCCAGGCCCGTCAGACAGAAAATTACAATCGTAAGGCTAAGGGCGCGCCCCTCGTCGTGGGTGATCAAGTTTTACTCGCAAATCGAGGTGAGAGAGGGAAGCGGAAAGTTGCGGACAAATGGGTTTCAACGGTTTTTGAAGTTATTTCCGTGAGACCGGGCGTAAATGTTTATTCCATCAAAGACCCGGACACTCAGAAAGTCAAAACGGTACATAGAAATCTTCTACTCCCTGTCAGTTTCCTTTCGTCCAATGTAGAGAGCCCACGTGCATCTAATTGCCCCTCATTAGTGAACGAAGAACCGGGAATTCCTGTTGAGGAACAGGACAGTGAGACTAGGACGATTAATTGGCTTTTGAACACTGAAAATGGTTCTTACCAGAGTGTAGGAGTGAACTTAGGGGATGAAGAAACCGTGTCCGACCCGTTTGCTGAGTCTGATGGGGATTCTGTAGCGTTAGACCCACGTGATAGTGCTTCCATTTGCGTCGAATCTGGTGGCGCGCTCTCTCAACTGCCACTGAGCGTGGGTGACCACACCCTACTTGAGGATCAATCAGAAATAGCACCTGCGGGTGCGATGACGTATGACGCTGTAGCTGACGCGCAGTTGCTGCCTGTGCGTACTAGAGCGGGTAGAATGATTAATCGTCCTGCTCGTTTGATCTGTGAGATGGAAGTACAAGAAGTGATGGAAAAGGATCCCTCACAGTCTACAGGTTCTGTGCTTTCATTTGTGAGGCGTATACTCCCAGGCAGAAAGTCCCTTTTGGTTCCGCTGTTCTTTTGTTAAGGGTCTGCCGCGGTGATTGTAGTTAGGAGATAGATATATATAAAAACTTCTAGAGTATCACTATAGTACGAGGGGTGTAAACGGCACTCTTCATAACCCGCGCGGGGGTAGGGCTCTACTCCGTGTGATCCCGTGGGGTGGTTCAGTCCGGTTTTGGGTTACTCTTGCTCGTTTTTTTTCTTTCTCTATCTTCTTTGTTTTGGTTTGCGCCCCCTATTATGCAGAATTTTGGAGGGGTGTGTGTAACAGGTTGTAAATGGTTAGTTAAATCCTGGTAATAGGATTGGTGCGCCACTGCGTGGTGTAGCGTGGAATGACACGCATATGTGTTAGTGTGTACCTGGCAGTGTGTGTTTAGCCCATGTACGTCCTTTGTTTTAGTCGTTGTCTCAACTTTGGCACTTCCGGTTTGCTGGTATAAATTGTAGGCTCCGCCTTTTCCTCCTTTCTCTGATCCGAACCTCGTAAGAGAAAGGTAGCTAGTTCAGTATCTAAAGACATCGTGTTATTAGAATTAGTATCCCTGTAGTTTTATCTTGTCTTTTATGTTATTATATTGTTTTATTGTCATCCATGTTATTATTTAGTACTTATGTGTTTTCTGTTTCCTTCGTTTTATGTTCTTAGGCCAAGTTGGGCACACATGTGTTGGGCTAACGCCACTTTATTTTATTCTCCTTTGCCAGGTATGTAATGTACAATTATGTTTTCTCTGATCCGAACCTCGTAAGAGAAAGGCCAAGTTGGGCACACATGTGTTGGGCTAACGCCACTTTATTTTATTCTCCTTTGCCAGGAAATAAATGGGTTCTGGCGTTGCTAGCTTCCCAAATTCCACAAGGTCTCTTTTCGTGGGTCAGAGCACCACACACAACGCAGGGTCCATATCACACAGGTCACACATGTTCCAGTGTAGTAGTGGCAGCTTCTGAGAGCCACACAGGGGGGGTTACAGCCATGAAGCCGCACACGCCCCCACGGCGTGCGCTATTTCTCTGACAAAACCAGACTTTTTCAACCTGAAAACTGATGGACAATAGGCGTATGTATAAAACTGCCTTTTTTGCGTGGCATTTGTTTGCTAAAGCATGTGTCGACTAGCAAACCAAGCAGCTGTGTGGTTGTGCTGCCCCCCCTCCTCCCAGCATGTAAATACACACAGACAAAGTCACGCCCCTACAGCGGCTCCCAAATCTCCCAAAAACAAGCAGGTTTGAACCTAAAAGTTTACGCTTTTAAATATACCAATACTGCTAGCTTAAACATGGAGAGGCTTCTTCATGCCTACGTCTCCGGCTTCAGCTGGGGGGAGGGGGGGAGGGGGTGCGTCAAAGACACCTGTGGATGTGGATGTGGCCGCTGCGATGACGTCATACAGGTCTCCCTGGTGCTTCAGACCGCGTGATGGAGAGGAGAGGGTCGACTCGGTAAAGGAAACGTTCTTTTGTTCAAGTTTGGACAGACACCCAGTGATGTTTTCTTCCAGATCTTGCAGTTGCCTCTCAATGGCATCCAGGCGGTGGGAATTTCGGTCCATGGCGCTGTCTAACTCTGCAGATAATTTTTGGGAACACTCGTCGTAGAACCCTGCCAAGAAGCCTTGCTGTTCTCTCCTCCACCCGTCAAGGCCATTGTGCACCACACTTTGGAGCTCGGACATGCCTTGTTTCTTTGCATCTATCTCCGCCTTAATTTTATCCACTGCTATCTCCTCTAAAAGCTGGAGCTCATCCACGGGGCTCAAGCTGACACGCTCGTCTGGTGTGCCCTCCATGTCTGTAACGTAAAAACACAGGTGGTTATTGACACATACTCCAGGCATTACACGCCCAGGTTTACACCCGGACTCAACTGGGACAAAACTAGGTGTAAACTGGGACTTTAGGCAAGGCAACTTTATTTATACCGCGCATTTCGTACACAAGGCAACTCAATGCGCCTTTGCCAGTTAGTAGGAGGACGTCCCTTTTGAAATGAAATGCTTTTACTTGTAACTAGGGCCGGGACTTTTTTCGATTAATTGCGATTAATTAATTACATGAGGTTTAGTGCGATTAAAAATATTCATCAAAATTAATCACACTTTGCTTTCCACACTTCAGTTTCCTTTTTTCCTGCAGACGCACAATTAATGGCAACATTGCACTGGTCTGTTGGACTTGGTTGAACAAAAATAAACTATTTTGTTGCTTAAGCTCATGTATTCAGTCATTATTCAATGGTATACTAAAAATCCTTATGAAAAAACTTACTTCTCACTGTTCTCAGGTCAAATATTTATATGCGATTAATTTCGATTAATTACAAAGCCTCTAATTAGATTAATTTTTTTAATCGAGTCCCGGCCCTACTTGTAACACATCATGCCACTGATTTAAAGTTAAAATACCTCAAATTACATTAATTTATTTTTTTCACTTGTAATCATAATTTTACTTGGCGCCAAATACGCTTGACATAATTGTTCCTGCGTTATAGCATTTCTTCTATAGCACTATTACAGTATATTTAGAGTGTTTAAAATGTTTCTTTGTCAAATCAAAGCAATTCATTATGAAAGTCGTTCTTTACATTTTGGCTTCATATCAGTCTCGATATTTACACCTTGCAAAATGTAACACATTCTATCTCTTATACGATAGAAATGAAAGACTCTTGAATAGTAATGGTTGGTGGCTCAGTTTTTAGGGTCAACCCTAATCCGTGACGTGACTTTCGGGAAGATCTTAATTAAGTCACAGCAATAACCACGTTGTTTGAAATGAAACCACACGGTTTCCAATGCACTTACCCTGCATTTATTTTGGGGGAAATTATTACACTGGGTAACTGGTCTATTCAAGAAAAATGAAAAAATAAATAAATAAAAAGCTTCTCATCACTGCGCTGATGAAATAACTTTTTTTTCTCTCATTCACTGCGCTGCACTCAGAAGAGGGACGAAAGTTCACACACACACACACAAAAACACGTTGAGAAAATGACACATTGACACTGTCGCTCTTCTTTCCCGCCGGGTGGCAGAGTGATATCAGCTTTGGGCGTCTTTTGTTTACTGTCCAGTAGCTCTAGGCTGTTTTGACCAGTCGAGTTGATCCCCGGACACACTGTGCGGATCCCCCGTTTACCTCTTTCAGGCAGGGGTGGGGCTCCACCGTCTATAGCTGAAGGTGGAGCCCTCTGCCACATGGGGTTGGGAGTTTCAGAATTAGAATAGGTTTATTGCCAAAATTTGAGAACAGGGTTTACAAACTAGGAATTTGTCTTGGTGCAAACGTGCGACATAGAACATATAACACAGAATTAAGATAAAAAATCCAGGTCCTGGAGAGATGGGAGCTCACAGCCAATCACCTTCTCTGCAGCACGCACAATGCGCTGCAGTCGGTGCTTGTCCCGTTCTGTAGCGCCGGGGAACCACACGGTGATGGAGGAGGTGAGGATGGACTCGATGATGGCTGTGTAGAACTGCGCCAACATCTTGGTTGGCAGCTTGAGTTTCCTCAGCTGCCGCAGGAAGAACATCCTCTGCTGGGCCTTTGGGAGGTGGGGGTCTCCACCCTCTATAGCTGCAGGTGGAGCCCTCTGCCACATGCATTTCTTCTCAGCTACAGACAAAGAAACATAGGGATCACATGGTATGCGAGACACACTACGTATTGGTTAAATTTGGATGGATTTGTATAAGGCAGCTAGATTGTAAAAACACTCACCTACTGCTCGGCTACAAAGTTGCCATAAAGATGGGGAAGGCGAGCCCAACACTTGCACTCTGCATCAGTCTGCGTCACCAACCACTGACGGCAGACAAACACCAGACATGCCTTCATTATTATTTTCGTAGGTGTTACTACATTCAGTGGCGCCCCCCCCATCCTACAACTGCTGTTACACATAAAGCTCAGCAGAATGGAGTTCCTCGCTGCGCCCAAATGTAGTGGCTTTTAAGGCACAGTCAAACTGTGACGTTTGCTTCGAAAATCAAAATGTCGGATCACCACCCCCCCCCCTTAAGAAAAATGGAGTTTGATGACAGCTGTGTCTTACGCCGAATTTACACCAGGAGCTATTACTGGATGTGACGTACGCGGCGCGTTATACGCGCGCATTTTCGAAAGCACACATTTACACATACGGCGTCAGAGCAGCTAAAGCTACGCTTGTGTTCGGGTGTCTCTTCCCCAAATCACTTGGAATAATTTTGCTTATAAAAATGGGTAAGTAATAACATTTCTCATATTATATCACACGTTTTGCTAGTCGTACATCGAACTCTGCCAATTTATAAAATGATTTGCATATTTTTTTTTAGCTTACCTTAGCTTAGCTTGTGCATTTATTTATAGAAACAGTGCCGAGTAGAAGGCGCACCTTGGCCTTTCTTCTTTTGGTAGAAGAAGTGAGGAGACAGGAGAGACAACAGACCAGGCGACTATGGGTGCTATTCTGTCCTCACGATGGTGTCACTACCAGGGCTAGACAGATAGCGAACAAATAAAAAGACTCCGGAGGCCATGTAGAGTTTGCTGTGTCTTTACTGGCATCAGGCAGTTGTAATAATTTTTTGTAAAACTGTAACAGAACACATACAATTGTGTATTAATAAATTGTAAACTGTACCCACAACAAAACAACAGTAGTACACTCATTTGCGTGTAATATGAATAGATTATGCTTTTTAATCTTTTTGAATACACCTAATGTGCTTATGACCCAAATAAATGTAGATTTAAAACAAGTAAAAAAATATGTAGCCTAGCTTAAACTCACATGTAGCTAAACAGTAGCTAACCATACTTATGTTAATCAGCGAATATTTTCAACAACGTACATTTTAAACTAAAACAACATTGCAACATTAATATATTAGACTTACGGACTAAGATACCCCAAGGCTGAAAACTGCCTGATGTTAGAATGGAAACAAGTGACGCGCGTATAACAATGCTAGTGTAAATATCATGATGTTAGAATGGAAACAAGTGACGCGCGTATGCTGCACTACTACGCTTACGCGCTGTCATTCCTCTGGTGTAAATTCGGCGTTACACTTGACTTATAGTAAAGCTCTCCACCCTCATCGACTTTGTTTTAACCAGAAAAAAACATCTACGTTTCTGCAGGAAAGATTACAGCTCTCCACACTCCATTAATGTGAAAATCTAATTTTTCTATAAAAACAAATACAAGCGAGAATGAGATGTGCATACAAAATTATCATTTTTTACAAAAAAACAATACATGTTTAGCTCGTGAGCAAACAATATAAACCACACTTGTCCAAACACAAACTTAACTTTGGAAAAATCTGCTATCGCACCCTGTACAAAAAAATAAAAATATAGCTGCAGGTGGAGCCCTCTGCCACATGGGGTTGGGGGTTTGGGAGGTGGGGGGCTCCACCCTCTATAGCTGCAGGTGGAGCCCTCTGCCACATGGGGTTGGGGGTTTGGGAGGTGGGGGGCCCCACCCTCTATAGCTGCAGGTGGAGCCCTCTGCCACATGGGATTGAGGGTTTGGGAGGTGGGGGGCTCCACCCTCTATAGGTGCAGGTGGAGCCCTCTGCCACATGGGGTTGGGGGTTTGGGAGGTGGGGGGCTCCACCCTCTATAGCTGCAGGTGGAGCCCTCTGCCACATGCATTTCTTCTCAGCTACAGACAAAGAAACATAGGGATCACATGGTATGCGAGACACACTACCTATTGGTTAAATTTGGATGGACTTGTATAAGGCAGCTAGATTGTAAAAACACTCACCTACTGCTTGGCTACAAAGTTGCCATAAAGATGGGGAAGGCGAGCCCAACACTTGCACTCTGCATCAGTCTGCGTCACCAACCACTGACGGCAGACAAACACCAGACATGCCTTCATTATTATTTTCGTAGGTGTTTCTACATTCAGTGGTGCCATAAGCGCCGATCCCGTGGGTGCTGTGGGGCTGGAGCACCCACTCAAATATCATAGCTCTATCATAACTCTATCATAACTATCATAGCTCTATCATAACTCTATCATAACTCTATCATAACTATCATAGCTCTATCATAGCTCTATCATAACTCTATCATAACTCTATCATAACTATCATAGCTCTATCATAACTCTATCATAACTATCATAGCTCTATCATAGCTCTATCATAGCTCTATCATAACTCTATCATAACTCTATCATAGCTCTATCATAGCTCTATCATAACTCTATCATAACTATCATAGCTCTATCATAACTCTATCATAGCTCTATCATAACTCTATCATAACTATCATAGCTCTATCATAGCTCTATCATAGCTCTATCATAACTCTATCATAACTCTATCATAGCTCTATCATAACTATCATAGCTCTATCATAGCTCTATCATAACTCTATCATAGCTCTATCATAACTCTATCATAACTCTTGGGAGGATTCCTTGCGCATTCTAAGGCTTCAATTACTTTTGTATCCGCCGTCATTACTTATGGAGGATTGAAATTGCCACAATTAAATAAATAAATACACCATTAAATAATTAAATAAATGTGTCATTAATTAATTAAATGTGTCATTAATTAATGAAATGTGTCATTAATTAATGAAATGTGTCATTAATTAATTAAATTACCAATGATTCTGTGTAAAAAAATATATATAATTATTTATCTATTTAATTAATTATTTCATGGTCCTGTGTTGCAGTGTTTCATGAATTAATTTTATCTGTCAAACTCGCCCATCAAAGTTTGAGGGGTGGGTCCTAACACCTGATTGGTCATCCTGCTCATCGAGTCAAGGCAAATCAACTCCAGAATAATGGATTGATGCAGACTAGTGAACATACTCCGATACGCTGGGTGGCGCTATTCTCCCTTACATAGGTTTGAATACTCAAGCAAAAACAACTAAACACAAGCCTCGATCACTCCATCAAGGGATGTCAAGAAATAACTTTTTTTAAATTAATATCTGCTGTTTCCGCTGTTTCTCAATAATCGTAAAGAGCACTCATCCGCCCGGTAGGTGGCGGTAAATGCGCCTAGATTGGTAGCTATCCGCCATTTGAATTAGAATGTACCGTTGCCTCAATGCCCCCACTGCGCCAATGGTCCACCCCTAGTCTCAATGTCCCACTTCCTAGTCTCAATGTCCCACACCCAAACAGCTGTTTTCTTAGAATTGTTCAGTGTATTAAGAATTTCCCTCCTAGTCTAAAGAAGGTAAAGACATGGCATGTCATGACTGTATTTTTTAAGGGTAAAAAGCAGTTTCACTGAATCACATCATGTCCATCACATTTGATTTTGAACATGTTTACTTCAAATCTGGTGACATGACTGGTTATTTTATGACACAAACCAATCACATTTCTACCTAAAGAAAAACAAAGTCAATAAAATGTCATTTCTGCTCTCATCTGTATTTGGTTAAATCAGTGCATCCTGAAGTCACCTCTGATGGCACATTAGACGAACGTGTAATGTGGATTTAATGTTTTTCATTCAACAGTTTTCAATATGTACATTTGCTAGCTGGGTAACATAGCCAACTGGTTATCTAGCTTTAAATTATAAATTAAATAATGTACATATATGGCAAAACACAACGGTAGCTCAAAAACATGTTCACTTATACACTAATGTCTTTAGTGTAACTAGGCAACCACACTTACGTGGTTCTTCACGCTGGCGGATCATGTTATACAGACAAACTCTCTTGTCGTTGTACACTTATTTTGCACTTTTTACGTTTATCTCAAAATGTTGATAAACCACATAAATGTGACGCATTAAAACGCGTACATGTCATTAATATGTGGAGCCCTATCTTACGGTATCTTTTAACGTAAAAGTCTCCGATATAACAGCTGTTTAATTGCAGGGCATTAAGACCATTCGCTCGGGACATTGAGACCACTCGAGCGGTACATTCAGACCAATGGATGCGGTACATTGCGACCGGGGCATTGAGGCAACGGCACATTCCGACTAGCACCCCTGTAGAGTACTTCTTCTAAAATTTCGGTCACTCTACGGTCAATGCCTTGGTCAGAAAGTGCGGAAATAACTCCAAGAACTTCAATAAATTCCTCCGCTTTATTCTGTATATGCTCGGGGTCTGCAGGTCCTGCTTCCACATACTCAGCAAGGTCTAAAATATCTCGCACCAACTCCATCAGCGTAGCCGCCATGTTTCCAAAAAACACTTCAGGCCAAAGCAATGGATTAGACAAGATTTGAGTTAACCAGGCTTTAGCCCGCCCACAACTTTTGATGGGCGAGTTTGACAGATAAAATTAATTCATGAAACACTGCAACACAGGACCATGAAATAATTAATTAAATAGATAAATAATTATATATATTTTTTTACACAGAATCATTGGTAATTTAATTAATTAATGACACATTTATTTAATTAATGACACATTTATTTAATTAATGACACATTTATTTAATTATTTAATGGTGCATTTATTTATTTAATTCCATGTTTAATTAATTAATGAAACATTTAATTAATTAATGAAACATTTAATTAATTAATGACACATTTATTTAATTATTTAATTGTGTATTTATTTATTTAATTGTGGCACTTTCAATCCTCCATAATTACTGAACTACAACCAGCAAATGCTTGACGTCACCTACAAGCCCCGCCTCCCCCGCTCGCTGATTGGTTGAAATTCATCCGATGAAACGCAGCCACTGAGATCAATCCCAGACGTTCATGTAGGGAAAAGATCATTGACCGGAGTTTACGGATGGCTAAGGCCAGGCTAGCCCCACCTGGGCTAATACTGTTTTTTTATGCTGTCTGTAGCGGCCGGCGGCCCTGTACCACTGGCTACTATGGCTGGCAAAGTAAAAGATGGTAAGCACGCGTGGAAAGAGCCCAATACTCTTGCGTTAAATGAAGAATCCTTTTATTTCCTTATTTCAACAATTTAACAACCATGGTCAAAAACTGTATGCCTTCACTCTGCCACCTTGAGGCCACTCCCTTGAGCCCTTAAATAGGCTCACCTGGTCACACAAACAGGAAGTGTAGCGCCGCATAGTGGCTGGTGGAATAAATACATAAAAGGCCTCTAAAATTGCTCTTACACTGTCTGTAAGGGGACCTTGAGAATTTTAAAAGGTGCCCAACTATATCATTACCATTATTATTATTATTTTAACACATTACTTCTTCAGCCAGGTTTCTTCCGAGTGCTCCAAGGTCATGTGGGTCAGGTTGACAAACAGTGGCAGCCGCAGCAGCTCAGGACCCACACCTGAAAACTATTTAGTTGTACGCCTGTATAATGACAATAAAGCACTTACTTACTTCCCCTCCTGGAACCCCCACCTTATGCTGCGTTTACACATAAGCACGATGCGTTACGAATGCCACAAATGCACATTCGTGGCCAAGGATCACGAATTTGATGATTCGGGGTCGAGGTTTCACGCGCCGCCACTAACTGTTGCGACCTGTTACTACGCGTTACGATTAATGGCACGAATTATTACGCACGGTCACGAATATGCGTCCCGCGCTGCTGCGTGGTGTTGCGCGCTGCTGCGTGGTGATGCGCGCTGCCACGGGATGTTACGGGTCACTGGGAATATTCGCGTTCTGTCCGAAATCTGTCAAGAATTAGGCGAATGTGGAGTGATCTTCTTCCACCGGGTTGGAGGCGGAGCAGAGGCCGTGCTCTCCCCTGAGTCATTGGGCTCGTCTGGCTCCAACTCCCGAACATCAGGTACAACCCAGGAGGAAGAAACACTATCAGCACCTCGAGGAGCGGCAGTGGCTCGGGTGCTGAAAGTGTTTCTTCAGGTGCTGTCCGTGACTTGGAGCGCGGATTGGCCGACTTTGTGACACTTTTCCTTGACATAGCTACTGCAGGTACCAACATTTACTTTGGGCGTAGCGTGGGTTTCTGTCAATTTTGAGCGTGAAAACAGTGATTCTGCTCCACGAATGCTCTACGAATGATCTACGAATGCTCTCACGCTGAATTACGAAGCGCCACTCCTCCTCACGAAAGGACACGCTCCGTTGCGAACTCCACGAACAGAGGGTGATTCGTGACATTCGTGGAAGATTTTTTGACAGACAAAAACTTTCTCCACGAACGTCACGAATGTCACGAACTGTTGCGTTCTGTTAAGAATCCCATTGAGATGCGTTAAGTCACGTCACGAACGTCACGAATGACGGAAAAATGACATTCGTAACGCATCGTGCTTATGTGTAAACGCAGCATTAACGTGGTGGAGGGGTTTGAGCCTGAATGATCCTGGAGCTCTGTTGTCGAGGGCTTCGTGCCCCTGGTAGGGTCTCCCATGGCAAACAGGTCCTGGGTGACGGGTCAGACAAAGAGCGGTTCAGAAGCCCCTTATGAGAGACCAACAGGCCCGGTTAGAACCATGAGGCCGTCCTTCTGTGGACCCACCACCTGCAGGAGGAGCCATAGGGGCTGGTGCAGCTCCAACAGCTGCCCCCACGACCCGGCAACGGACAAGTGGAAGAAAATGGATGGACATTACTTCTTTATGCTGTTGAAGTCTCTCAGCTCTATAAGGATTTGGTGACTTCTGCTCTAAATGATGTCTAAACTGGTCTGCAAACCACTGCAGTAAGATGAAAAATAAAAAAAAATAAAAAAAACTTGGTATTTAAATGTCAACATAACCACATGAATGACAAAAAAATATTGTTCCAATAATCCATGAAAATGATCAATATTTCATCTGTCGTGTGTATTTATGTTAAAACAAACATTAATTTAACTTGAACTCATAAAGCGCTTTATTTCAGCATAAAAAGAATACATGGCACATGTTCCTTTCAGTAGTATCACATTTGATCATGCCAAATTTAAGGCCTTAAAAGTGTTCAATTGAACAAAAAAACATTCATTTTTAGTGCATGGGCATTCTTTTCTTTATTTGCATTTCTGCAAAAGCTCTTTAATAAGAGTCTGTAAATTAAGACTGCATTGGAAATAGAGCCAACATGTAAAACAAAATTAAGGTATTCATCTTAAAATAGTGTGTTTTACGATTCAAGCGAATGGTAGTTTGCTGAAGACATGTATATCTCTTTCAAGCGGTGGGCACCTGCCACGGACCCCTCCTCTTTGGTCTGTGAGGCGGGCAATGCTAGAAACACTTCCCGAGCATAGACTGTACCAAATGGTCCTGCGTCCTGGTGCTTCAAATGTGGACATAATGTAGAGGCCTGGAAATATTCTGCATAAAAATAGACACCCCTATAATTTTTATTTTTGTCATTTCATTATTTTATTTTCATATAAAACCTCATTTGGTTTGCGGACATCTCTTTTGAGTTAGATGTAGTCCCTACCCTTGACCACTAGATGGCGCATTATGCGCATTGATAGAGAATAGCTGAAGTAAAAAAGCAGCTACATGTCATGGTTCGGGATTTGTTTAGTTCCCCCTGCGTTGCGTCTTGGGTTTCCTGTTTGGTTTGTTTTGACATGTCTGTCCCGTCTGATTTTGCTTTGCTTCCCCTGTGTTGATTGCCTGCCCCGCCCTAATGTTTGTCACCTGTGCCCCGTTTCCTTGTGTATTTATACCCCTGTGTTCTCCCCTGTCATTGTTGGTGCATTGTTTCTGTTTTTGGTGTTTTGTGTGCTCGTGCCTCGTGTGTTTCCGATTTTGGTCTCCGTGCCTCTAGTACTTCTCCATTAAATTTAAGTTTACCTCAGTTTTGGGCTGTTTGCTTGTTAAAAAGTATACATTAAAAAATAAAGGGTTAATACAATACATTTAGTATTTTATTTTGTGTTACTTTTGGAGAAATTGTAATATTGTAGTTGTCATAATAAGTAAGTGCTTTATTGTAATTGTACAAGCGTACAACGAAATAGTGTTCAGGTGTTACCCCGGGATTCCACATCTCGCGTCACCGCCCCGCTCCAGCCCGCCGCGGACCGCCTCCGAAGGATTCCGAAATCAAACGCCCACTGCACACGTCTTGCTCCGTCTGGGCTCCACTCCGCCCAACTGCGGAGCTGAGGAGAGCATGAGACGTACGAGATCACGCGATAAAATGTGTGTACTGCAAAAAAAAAAAAAAACGTTATAGATCTGACAACATGAGAATGTTTATCAAAGAAATATCTAGTTTAATACATGGCCTCTTGTTATTTTCAAAATTGCCCATTACAAACGACCTTCCCCGCAACATAATAAACCGTTATTACAAGGATGGAAGAAGATTCAACTTACCATCCTCTACCTCCAAAACTCGCGCAATGTCGGCCCAAATGCGCTCCTTTCTATGAGTGTCCTTATAAAAAGGATGGCTTGGGTCATAGAGAATCTTTTGACTCTCCACTTCAACAATACGTTTTTCTTCATCCATCGGTACTTGCAAGTGTCGATATGTGCGACAGGATGTGATGACATTGAGACCATCCAAAATACAAGTCAAATGTTTAATGGCATGGACATATTGGATACATCATTTACACAATAACCATCATTTATTGACCACAAAAATGCACGTAGGACAGAGTTAACAGTGTGTAAATAGTTTATTCAGTACTATTACAGGCTCAATGCAATTATATTTATTTATCAAAGAAAGTGAGTCATTGATGTATTTTAAAAATATATTGTAATGTAATTTGTGATTTACAAGTAGTGTACGATTTAAAATATATATAGCACAGCTTTAATGTAAATATACGTATAAAAATACTTTATATGTTCGAAACGTTCTGTATTTATATTTCTACATTTTATTGTATTGCTCCTCGGCCACGTCCCACGCTGTAACAAATGGAACACAGCGTTTATTTAGCCTTGATTTAACCCTTTCAACCCCCCCTAATAAAGTACTTCACTATGTATGACAGAAATGACTTTCATTAGCGGTTTATTGATTCAGATTTCCATTGAGAGAACATTGAAAGGACATCACAGTATAAAGTCTTCCGGGCAGGGGTTCAGTCGCAGCAGCAGAGTCAAATTTTCAGGTCATGTAGGCCCAATCCCAATTCTCTTTTCTACCCCTAGCCCTTCCCCTAGCCCTAGCCCTTGCCCTTTCCCTACACCCTGAAACCAAGGGCTAAGGGCGAGGGTTGAAAAGACCGCCCTAAGAAATGGGACAGCCCTCCATTTGACTGCATTTACTATTAACACAGATGAATCAGGTTATGTAAATAAAAAGCAAGCCTACTTGTCTCTATAGCATGTTTCTACTGAACCAGTTCATCACTTGATTGATGCTGTTTTGTAACACCTAAACAAGCACCTAAACTCAGCCCAAACCCTACAGATTGTCATCAATTTCTGCTTCATTTGGCGCTACATTCTCCTTCCCCCTGTCCGTGTGTCGCTGTGGCTGCAGCCAGAGCTGCCAGAGACCAGCCGATCCGCTCGTCAATCTATCAAACTTCATTTATAAAGCGCTTTTCATATTGAAAGGTATCACAAAGTTCTTGTAGCCACTCAGCGGGGACGGGCAGAGGTTAGACCCGCTCGCAGTGCGCACAGGGCGCGGACAGGCACCCGCAGCCTCCGCTCTCAGCCTCGGACCCGGGCTCAGAGCACAGCGGCGCGGGGAGACAGACCGCCTCGGACCCGGGCTCAGAGCACAGCGGCGCGGGGAGACAGACAGCCTCGGACCCGGGCTCAGAGCACAGCGGCGCGGGGAGAGAGACAGCCTCGGACCCGGGCTCAGAGCACAGCGGCGCGGGGAGACAGACAGCCTCGGACCCGGGCTCAGAGCACAGCGGCGCGGGGAGACAGACCGCCTCGGACCCGGGCTCAGAGCACAGCGGCGCGGGGAGACAGACAGCCTCGGACCCGGGCTCAGAGCACAGCGGCGCGGGGAGAGAGACAGCCTCGGACCCGGGCTCAGAGCACAGCGGCGCGGGGAGACATTAGCGACGTATCGAAAGTTTGGAAAGAAGGGCCAAAAGTCAGTCCATACAGCACAAATACACGGAGCATTTGAAGCAGCAAAGCGAAAACGTAGAACTGACACGTATAAAGCAATGGACTGTTCTAATTGTTGCACAAAGCGAATAAAGTCATGAACGAAGTGATCTGAAACTTTATAAATGTTGTAAGAGCTTATTGATGATGATCGTGAATTCATTTCGCAGCTTATTTCCGTGTTTTGTCAAACTCCACCTACCATCCTTGAAACCACCTGTGTCCAGAGAGTGCAGGTCCAGAAGAAGTTCATTCTAAAGTCAGAGCGCTGCAGTTTTGAAAGATCGGTCTCCCCGAGTTTTCAAGCAGGTACTTAGAACCATCAGCAAGAGCTGTCCAGACCGAGCTGAGCTGTAGAACTTAAGAAGATCAGCAATGCATTTAGGAGCAAAAGTTAGCACCAACTATTTAAACTGAACACGATACTCAACAGGAAGCCAGTGCAAGGATTTCAACATGGGTGTACCTTTTTTTTAGGGCTTTACATCCAAATTGGGCCAAAGATGTGAGTACTTCAGGAAAACATGAAACTCTGCTTAGCAGTGCACCTCCTCACAGCGGAGTGGGCATGGGGCTAACCAAACACATGTGGAGCCGCTCTCCTATCCATACCTGGCTTCGTTACGATGTGGCGCTTCGTTACGATTTCGTGCTTCGTTATGATGTGGCGCTTCGTTACGATGTGGCGCTTCGTTACGATTTCGTGCTTCGTTACGATGTGGCGCTTCGTTACGATTTCGTGCTTCGTTACGATTTCGTGCTTCGTTACGATATGGCGCTTCGTTACGATGTGGCGCTTCGTTCCGATGTGGCGCTTCGTTACGATTTCGTGCTTCGTTACGATTTCGTGCTTCGTTACGATGTCGCGCTTCGTTACGATGTGGCGCTTCGTTACGATGTCGCGCTTCGTTACGATTTCGGCCTTCGTTACGATGTGGCGCTTCGTTACGATGTGGCGCTTCGTTACGATGTGGCGCTTCGTTACGATGTGGCGCTTCGTTACGATTTTGTGCTTCGTTACGATGTGGCGCTTCGTTACGATTTCGCGCTTCGTTACGATTTCGTGCTTCGTTATGATTTCGTGCTTCTTTACGATTTCGTGCTTTGTTATGATTTCGTGCTTCGTTACGATTTTGTGCTTCGTTACGATGTGGCGCTTCGTTACGATTTCGCGCTTCGTTACGATTTCGTGCTTCGTTATGATTTCGTGCTTCTTTACGATTTCGTGCTTTGTTATGATTTCGTGCTTCGTTACGATTTCGCGCTTCGTTACGATTTCGCGCTTCGTTGCGATTTCGTGCTTTGTTATGATTTCGTGCTTCGTTACAATGTCGCGCTTCGTTACGATTTCGTGCTTCGTTACGATGTGGCGCTTCGTTACGATGTCGCGCTTCGGTACGATTTCGCGCTTTGTTATGATTTCGTGCTTCGTTACAATGTCGCGCTTCGTTACGGTGTCGCGCTTCGTTACGATTTCGTGCTTCGTTACAATGTCGCGCTTCGTTACGGTGTCGCGCTTCGTTACGATTTCGTGCTTCGTTACGATGTCGCGCTTCGTTACGATTTCGTGCTTCGTTACGATTTCGTGCTTTGTTATGATTTCGCGCTTCGTTACGATTTCGTGCTTTGTTATGATTTCGCGCTTCGTTACGATTTCGTGCTTCGTTACGATGTGGCGCTTCGTTACGATGTCGTGCTTCGTTACGATGTGGCGTTTCGTTACGATTTCGCGCTTCGTTACGATGTCGCGCTTCGTTACGATGTCGCGCTTCGTTACGATGTCGTGCTTCGTTACGATGTGGCGCTTCGTTACGATGTGGCGCTTCGTTACGATGTGGCGCTTCATTACGATTTCGCGTTTCGTTACGATGTCGTGCTTCGTTGCGATGTCGTGCTTCGTTACGATGTGGCGCTTCTTTACGATGTCGCGCTTCGTTACGATGTCGCGCTTCGTTACGATGTCGTGCTTCGTTACGATGTGGCGGTTCGTTACGATTTCGCGCTTTGTTACGATGTCGCGCTTCGTTACGATGTCGCGCTTCGTTACGATGTCGTGCTTCGTTACGATGTCGTGCTTCGTTACGATGTGGCGCTTCGTTACGATGTTGCGCTTCGTTACGATTTCGCGCTTCGTTACGATTTCGTGCTTCGTTACGGTGTCGGGCTTCGTTACGATGTGGCGCTTCGTTACGATGTTGTGCTTCGTTACGATTTCGTGCTTCGTTACGATTTCGTGCTTTGTTATGATTTCGCGCTTCGTTACGATTTCGTGCTTCGTTATGATTTCGCGCTTCGTTACGATTTCGTGCTTCGTTACGATTTCGCGCTTCGTTTCGATTTCGTGCTTTGTTATGATTTCGTGCTTCGTTACGATGTCGCGCTTCGTTACGATTTCGTGCTTCGTTACGATGTCGCGCTTCGTTACGATGTCGCGCTTCGTTACGATGTCGCGCTTCGTTACGATGTGGCGCTTCGTTACGATGTGGCGCTTCGTTACGATGTGGCGCTTCGTTACGATGTCGCGCTTCGTTACGATTTCGTGCTTCGTTACGATTTCGTGCTTTGTTATGATTTCGCGCTTCGTTACGATTTCGTGCTTTGTTATGATTTCGCGCTTCGTTACGATTTCGTGCTTTGTTATGATTTCGCGCTTCGTTACGATTTCGTGCTTCGTTACGATTTCGCGCTTCGTTTCGATTTCGTGCTTTGTTATGATTTCGTGCTTCGTTACGATGTGGCGCTTCGTTACGATTTCGTGCTTTGTTATGATTTCGTGCTTTGTTATGATTTCGCGCTTCGTTACGATTTCGTGCTTTGTTATGATTTCGCGCTTCGTTACGATTTCGTGCTTCGTTACGATTTCGCGCTTCGTTACGATTTCGTGCTTTGTTATGATTTCGTGCTTCGTTACGATGTCGTGCTTCTTTACGATTTCGTGCTTTGTTATGATTTCGTGCTTCGTTACGATTTCGCGCTTCGTTACGATTTCGTGCTTTGTTATGATTTCGTGCTTCAATACGATGTGGCGCTTCGTTACGATGTGGCGTTTCGTTACGATTTCGCGCTTCGTTACGATGTCGCGCTTTGTTACGATGTCGCGCTTCGTTACGATGTCGTGCTTCGTTACGATGTGGCGCTTCGTTACGATGTGGCGCTTCGTTACGATGTGGCGCTTCATTACGATTTCGCGTTTCGTTACGATGTCGTGCTTCGTTGCGATGTCGTGCTTCGTTACGATGTGGCGCTTCTTTACGATGTCGCGCTTCGTTACGATGTCGCGCTTCGTTACGATGTCGTGCTTCGTTACGATGTGGCGGTTCGTTACGATTTCGCGCTTTGTTACGATGTCGCGCTTCGTTACGATGTCGCGCTTCGTTACGATGTCGTGCTTCGTTACGATGTCGTGCTTCGTTACGATGTGGCGCTTCGTTACGATGTTGCGCTTCGTTACGATTTCGCGCTTCGTTACGATTTCGTGCTTCGTTACGGTGTCGGGCTTCGTTACGATGTGGCGCTTCGTTACGATGTTGTGCTTCGTTACGATTTCGTGCTTCGTTACGATTTCGTGCTTTGTTATGATTTCGCGCTTCGTTACGATTTCGTGCTTTGTTATGATTTCGCGCTTCGTTACGATTTCGTGCTTTGTTATGATTTCGCGCTTCGTTACGATTTCGTGCTTCGTTACGATTTCGCGCTTCGTTTCGATTTCGTGCTTTGTTATGATTTCGTGCTTCGTTACGATGTCGCGCTTCGTTACGATTTCGTGCTTCGTTACGATGTCGCGCTTCGTTACGATGTCGCGCTTCGTTACGATGTCGCGCTTCGTTACGATGTGGCGCTTCGTTACGATGTGGCGCTTCGTTACGATGTGGCGCTTCGTTACGATGTCGCGCTTCGTTACGATTTCGTGCTTCGTTACGATTTCGTGCTTTGTTATGATTTCGCGCTTCGTTACGATTTCGTGCTTTGTTATGATTTCGCGCTTCGTTACGATTTCGTGCTTTGTTATGATTTCGTGCTTCGTTACGATGTGGCGCTTCGTTACGATTTCGTGCTTTGTTATGATTTCGTGCTTTGTTATGATTTCGCGCTTCGTTACGATTTCGTGCTTTGTTATGATTTCGTGCTTCGTTACGATTTCGTGCTTCGTTACGATTTCGCGCTTCGTTACGATTTCGTGCTTTGTTATGATTTCGTGCTTCGTTACGATGTCGTGCTTCTTTACGATTTCGTGCTTTGTTATGATTTCGTGCTTCGTTACGATTTCGCGCTTCGTTACGATTTCGTGCTTTGTTATGATTTCGTGCTTCAATACGATGTGGCGCTTCGTTACGATGTGGCGCTTCGTTACGATTTCGTGCTTCGTTACAATTTCGTGCTTTGTTACGATTTCGTGCTTCGTTACGATTTCGTGCTTTGTTATGATTTCGTGCTTCGTTACGATGTGGCGCTTCGTTACGAAGTGGCGCTTCGTTACGATTTCGTGCTTCGTTACAATGTGGCGCTTCGTTACGATTTCGCGCTTCGTTTTGATTTCGTGCTTTGTTATGATTTCGTGCTTCGTTACGATGTCGCGCTTCGTTACGATGTCGCGCTTTGTTACGATTTCGCGCTTTGTTACGATTTCGTGCTTTGTTATGATTTCGTGCTTCTTTACGATGTCGCGCTTCGTTACGATTTCACGTTTCGTTACGATTTCGTGCTTTGTTATGATTTCGTGCTTCGTTACGATGTCGCGCTTCGTTACGATGTCGCGCTTCGTTACGATTTCACGCTTCGTTACGATGTGGCGCTTCGTTACGATTTCGTGCTTTGTTATGATTTCGTGCTTCGTTACGATGTCGCGCTTCGTTACGATTTCGTGCTTCGTTACGATTTCGTGCTTCGTTACGATTTCGTGCTTTGTTACGATTTCGTGCTTCGTTACGATTTCGTGCTTTGTTATGATTTCGTGCTTCGTTACGATGTGGCGCTTCGTTACGATGTCGCGCTTCGTTACGATTTCGTGCTTCGTTACAATTTCGTGCTTTGTTACGATTTCGTGCTTCGTTACGATGTGGCGCTTCGTTAAGATTTCGTGCTTTGTTATGATTTCGTGCTTCGTTACGATGTCGCGCTTCGTTACGATGTCGCGCTTTGTTACGATTTCGCGCTTCGTTACGATTTCGTGCTTTGTTATGATTTCGTGCTTCTTTACGATGTCGCGCTTCGTTACGATTTCACGTTTCGTTACGATTTCGTGCTTTGTTATGATTTCGTGCTTCGTTACGATGTCGCGCTTCGTTACGATGTCGCGCTTCGTTACGATTTCACGCTTCGTTACGATTTCGTGCTTCGTTACGATGTCGCGCTTCGTTACGATTTCGTGCTTTGTTATGATTTCGTGCTTCGTTACGATGTGGCGCTTCATTACGATTTCGTGCTTCGTTACGATGTGGCGCTTCGTTACGATTTCGTGCTTCGTTATGATGTGGCGCTTCGTTACGATGTCGCGCTTCGTTATGATTTCGCGCTTCGTTACGATGTGGCGCTTCGTTACGATTTCGTGCTTTGTTATGATTTCGTGCTTTGTTATGATTTCGCGCTTCGTTACGATTTCGTGCTTTGTTATGATTTCGCGCTTCGTTACGATTTCGTGCTTCGTTACGATTACGCGCTTCGTTACGATTTCGTGCTTTGTTATGATTTCGTGCTTCGTTACGATGTCGCGCTTCATTACGATTTCGTGCTTCGTTAAGATTTCGTGCTTTGTTATGATTTCGTGCTTCGTTACGATGTCGCGCTTCGTTACGATTTCGTGCTTCGTTACGATTTCGTGCTTCGTTACGATTTCGTGCTTTGTTACGATTTCGTGCTTCGTTACGATTTCGTGCTTTGTTATGATTTCGTGCTTCGTTACGATGTGGCGCTTCGTTACGATGTGGCGCTTCGTTACGATTTCGTGCTTCGTTACAATTTCGTGCTTTGTTACGATTTCGTGCTTCGTTACGATTTCGTGCTTTGTTATGATTTCGTGCTTCGTTACGATGTGGCGCTTCGTTACGATGTGGCGCTTCGTTACGATTTCGTGCTTCGTTACAATGTGGCGCTTCGTTACGATTTCGCGCTTTGTTACGATTTCGTGCTTTGTTATGATTTCGTGCTTCGTTACGATGTCGCGCTTCGTTACGATGTCGCGCTTCGTTACGATTTCGCGTTTCGTTAAGATTTCGTGCTTTGTTATGATTTCGTGCTTTGTTATGATTTCGTGCTTCGTTACGATGTCGCGCTTCGTTACGATTTCGTGCTTTGTTATGATTTCGTGCTTCGTTACGATGTGGCGCTTCATTACGATTTCGTGCTTCGTTACGATGTGGCGCTTCGTTACGATTTCGTGCTTCGTTACAATGTGGCGCTTCGTTACGATTTCGCGCTTCGTTACGATTTCGTGCTTCGTTACAATGTGGCGCTTCGTTACGATTTCGCGCTTCGTTACGATTTCGTGATTTGTTATGATTTCGTGCTTCGTTACGATGTCGCGCTTCGTTACGATGTCGCGCTTCGTTACGATTTCGTGCTTTGTTATGATTTCGTGCTTCGTTACGATGTCGCGCTTCGTTACGATGTCGCGCTTCGTTACGATTTCGCGTTTCGTTAAGATTTCTTGCTTTGTTATGATTTCGTGCTTTGTTATGATTTCGTGCTTCGTTACGATGTCGCGCTTCGTTACGATGTCGCGCTTCGTTACGATGTCGCGCTTCGTTACGATTTCGTGCTTTGTTATGATTTCGTGCTTCGTTACGATGTGGCGCTTCATTACGATTTCGTGCTTCGTTACGATGTGGTGCTTCGTTACGATGTCGTACTTCGTACGATGTCGCGCTTCGTTACGATGTCGTGCTTCGTTACGATGTGGCGCTTCGTTACGATGTGGCGCTTCGTCACGATGTCGCGCTTCGTTACGATGTGGCGCTTCTTTACGATTTCGTGCTTCGTTACGATTTCGTGCTTCGTTACGATTTCGTGCTTCGTTACGATTTCGTGCTTCGTTACGATTTCGTGCTTTGTTACGATTTCGTGCTTCGTTACGATTTCGTGCTTTGTTATGATTTCGTGCTTCGTTACGATGTGGCGCTTCGTTACGATGTGGCGCTTCGTTACGATTTCGTGCTTCGTTACAATTTCGTGCTTTGTTACGATTTCGTGCTTCGTTACGATTTCGTGCTTTGTTATGATTTCGTGCTTCGTTACGATGTGGCGCTTCGTTACGATGTGGCGCTTCGTTACGATTTCGTGCTTCGTTACAATGTGGCGCTTCGTTACGATTTCGCGCTTCGTTACGATTTCGTGCTTTGTTATGATTTCGTGCTTCGTTACGATGTCGCGCTTCGTTACGATGTCGCGCTTCGTTACGATTTCGTGCTTTGTTATGATTTCGTGCTTCGTTACGATGTCGCGCTTCGTTACGATGTCGCGCTTCGTTACGATTTCGCGTTTCGTTACGATTTCGTGCTTTGTTATGATTTCGTGCTTTGTTATGATTTCGTGCTTCGTTACGATGTCGCGCTTCGTTACGATGTCGCGCTTCGTTACGATGTCGCGCTTCGTTACGATTTCGTGCTTTGTTATGATTTCGTGCTTCGTTACGATGTGGCGCTTCATTACGATTTCGTGCTTCGTTACGATGTGGCGCTTCGTTACGATTTCGTGCTTCGTTACAATGTGGCGCTTCGTTACGATTTCGCGCTTCGTTACGATTTCGTGCTTTGTTATGATTTCGTGCTTCGTTACGATGTCGCGCTTCGTTACGATGTCGCGCTTTGTTACGATTTCGCGCTTCGTTACGATTTCGTGCTTTGTTATGATTTCGTGCTTCGTTACGATGTGGCGCTTCATTACGATTTCGTGCTTCGTTACGATGTGGCGCTTCGTTACGATTTCGCGCTTCGTTACGATTTCGTGCTTTGTCAAGATTTCGTGCTTCGTTACAATGTTGCGCTTCGTTACGATGTCGTGCTTCGTTACGATTTCGTGCTTTGTTATGATTTCGTGCTTCGTTACGATGTGGCGCTTCGTTACGTTGTGGCGCTTCGTTACGATGTGGCGCTTCGTTACGATTTCGTGCTTCGTTACGATTTCGGGCTGTGTTATGATTTCGTGCTTCGTTACGATGTCGCGCTTCGTTACGATTTCGCACTTCGTTACGATTTTGTGCTTTGTTATGATTTCGTGCTTCGTTACAATGTCGCGCTTCGTTACGATTTCGCGCTTCGTTACAATTTCGTGCTTTGTTATGATTTTGTGCTTCGTTACGATGTGGTGCTTCGTTACGATGTGGTGCGTCGTTACGATGTCGTGCTTCGTACGATGTCGCGCTTCTTTACCATTTCGCGCTTCGTTACGATTTCGCGCTTCGTTGCGATTTCGTGCTTTGTTATGATTTCGCGCTTCGTTACGATTTCGTGCTTTGTTATGATTTTGCGCTTCGTTACGATTTCGTGCTTCGTTACGATTTCGCGCTTCGTTACGATTTCGTGCTTTGTTATGATTTCGTGCTTCGTTACGATGTCGCGCTTCGTTACGATTTCGTGCTTCGTTACGATTTCGTGCTTTGTTATGATTTCGTGCTTCGTTACGATGTCGCGCTTCGTTACGATTTCGTGCTTCGTTACGATTTCGTGCTTCGTTACGATTTCGTGCTTTGTTACGATTTCGTGCTTCGTTACGATTTCGTGCTTCGTTACGATTTCGTGCTTTGTTATGATTTCGTGCTTCGTTACGATGTGGCGCTTCGTTACGATGTCGCGCTTCGTTACGATTTCGTGCTTCGTTACAATTTCGTGCTTTGTTACGATTTCGTGCTTCGTTACGATTTCGTGCTTTGTTATGATTTCGTGCTTCGTTACGATGTGGCGCTTCGTTACGAAGTGGCGCTTCGTTACGATTTCGTGCTTCGTTACAATGTGGCGCTTCGTTACGATTTCGCGCTTCGTTACGATTTCGTGCTTTGTTATGATTTCGTGCTTCGTTACGATGTCGCGCTTCGTTACGATGTCGCGCTTTGTTACGATTTCGCGCTTCGTTACGATTTCGTGCTTTGTTATGATTTCGTGCTTCTTTACGATGTCGCGCTTCGTTACGATTTCACGTTTCGTTACGATTTCGTGCTTTGTTATGATTTCGTGCTTCGTTACGATGTCGCGCTTCGTTACGATTTCACGCTTCGTTACAATTTCGTGCTTCGTTACGATGTCGCGCTTCGTTACGATTTCGTGCTTTGTTATGATTTCGTGCTTCGTTACGATGTGGCGCTTCATTACGATTTCGTGCTTCGTTACGATGTGGCGCTTCGTTACGATTTCGTGCTTCGTTATGATGTGGCGCTTCGTTACGATTTCGTGCTTTGTTATGATTTCGTGCTTCGTTACGATGTCGCGCTTCGTTACGATTTCGTGCTTCGTTACGATTTCGTGCTTCGTTACGATTTCGTGCTTTGTTACGATTTCGTGCTTCGTTACGATTTCGTGCTTTGTTATGATTTCGTGCTTCGTTACGATGTGGCGCTTCGTTACGATGTCGTGCTTCGTTACGATGTGGCGCTTCGTTACAATTTCGTGCTTTGTTACGATTTCGTGCTTCGTTACGATTTCGTGCTTTGTTACGATTTCGTGCTTCGTTACGATGTGGCGCTTCGTTACGATTTCGTGCTTTGTTATGATTTCGTGCTTCGTTACGATGTCGCGCTTCGTTACGATGTCGCGCTTTGTTACGATGTGGCGCTTCGTTAAGATGTGGCGCTTCGTCACGATGTCGCGCTTCGTTACGATGTGGCGCTTCTTTACGATTTCGTGCTTCGTTACGATGCCGCGCTTCGTTACGATTTCGTGCTTCGTTACGATTTTGTGCTTTGTTATGATTTCGTGCTTCGTTACGATTTCGCGCTTCGTTACGATTTCGCGCTTCGTTGCGATTTCGTGCTTTGTTATGATTTCGCGCTTCGTTACGATTTCGTGCTTTGTTATGATTTCGCGCTTCGTTACGATTTCGTGCTTCGTTACGATTTCGCGCTTCGTTACGATTTCGTGCTTTGTTATGATTTCGTGCTTCGTTACGATGTCGCGCTTCGTTACGATTTCGTGCTTCGTTACGATTTCGTGCTTTGTTATGATTTCGTGCTTCGTTACGATGTCGCGCTTCGTTACGATTTCGTGCTTCGTTACGATTTCGTGCTTCGTTACGATTTCGTGCTTTGTTACGATTTCGTGCTTCGTTACGATTTCGTGCTTTGTTATGATTTCGTGCTTCGTTACGATGTGGCGCTTCGTTACGATGTCGCGCTTCGTTACGATTTCGTGCTTCGTTACAATTTCGTGCTTTGTTACGATTTCGTGCTTCGTTACGATTTCGTGCTTTGTTACGATTTCGTGCTTCGTTACGATGTGGCGCTTCGTTACGATTTCGTGCTTTGTTATGATTTCGTGCTTCGTTACGATGTCGCGCTTCGTTACGATGTTGCGCTTTGTTACGATTTCGCGCTTCGTTACGATTTCGTGCTTTGTTATGATTTCGTGCTTCTTTACGATGTCGCGCTTCGTTACGATTTCACGTTTCGTTACGATTTCGTGCTTTGTTATGATTTCGTGCTTCGTTACGATGTCGCGCTTCGTTACGATGTCGCGCTTCGTTACGATTTCACGCTTCGTTACGATTTCGTGCTTCGTTACGATGTCGCGCTTCGTTACGATTTCGTGCTTTGTTATGATTTCGTGCTTCGTTACGATGTGGCGCTTCATTACGATTTCGTGCTTCGTTACGATGTGGCGCTTCGTTACGATTTCGTGCTTCGTTATGATGTGGCGCTTCGTTACGATTTCGTGCTTTGTTATGATTTCGTGCTTCGTTACGATGTCGCGCTTCGTTACGATTTCGTGCTTCGTTACGATTTCGTGCTTCGTTACGATTTCGTGCTTTGTTACGATTTCGAGCTTCTTTACGATTTCGTGCTTTGTTATGATTTCGTGCTTCGTTACGATGTGGCGCTTCGTTACGATGTCGTGCTTCGTTACGATGTGGCGCTTCGTTACAATTTCGTGCTTTGTTACGATTTCGTGCTTCGTTACGATTTCGTGCTTTGTTACGATTTCGTGCTTCGTTACGATGTGGCGCTTCGTTACGATTTCGTGCTTTGTTATGATTTCGTGCTTCGTTACGATTTCGTGCTTTGTTATGATTTCGTGCTTTGTTATGATTTCGCGCTTCGTTACGATTTCGTGCTTTGTTATGATTTCGCGCTTCGTTACGATTTCGTGCTTCGTTACGATTTCGCGCTTCGTTACGATTTCGTGCTTTGTTATGATTTCGTGCTTCGTTACGATGTCGCGCTTCATTACGATTTCGTGCTTCGTTAAGATTTCGTGCTTTGTTATGATTTCGTGCTTCGTTACGATGTCGCGCTTCGTTACGATTTCGTGCTTCGTTACGATTTCGTGCTTCGTTACGATTTCGTGCTTTGTTACGATTTCGTGCTTCGTTACGAATTCGTGCTTTGTTACGATTTCGTGCTTCGTTACGATGTGGCGCTTCGTTACGATTTCGTGCTTCGTTACAATTTTGTGCTTTGTTACGATTTCGTGCTTCGTTACGATTTCGTGCTTTGTTATGATTTCGTGCTTCGTTACGATGTGGCGCTTCGTTACGATGTGGCGCTTCGTTACGATTTCGTGCTTCGTTACAATTTTGTGCTTTGTTACGATTTCGTGCTTCGTTACGATTTCGTGCTTTGTTATGATTTCGTGCTTCGTTACGATGTCGCGCTTCGTTACGATGTCGCGCTTCGTTACGATGTCGCGCTTCGTTACGATTTCGCGCTTTGTTACGATTTCGCGCTTCGTTACGATTTCGCGCTTCGTTGCGATTTCGTGCTTTGTTATGATTTCGCGCTTCGTTACGATTTCGTGCTTTGTTATGATTTCGTGCTTCGTTACGATGTCGCGCTTCGTTACGATTTCGTGCTTCGTTACGATTTCGTGCTTCGTTACGATTTCGTGCTTCGTTACGATTTCGTGCTTCGTTACGATTTCGTGCTTTGTTACGATTTCGTGCTTCGTTACGATTTCGTGCTTTGTTATGATTTCGTGCTTCGTTACGATGTGGCGCTTCGTTACGATGTCGCGCTTCGTTACGATTTCGTGCTTCGTTACAATTTCGTGCTTTGTTACGATTTCGTGCTTCGTTACGATTTCGTGCTTCGTTACGATTTCGTGCTTTGTTAAGATTTCGTGCTTCGTTACGATGTGGCGCTTCGTTACGAAGTGGCGCTTCGTTACGATTTCGTGCTTCGTTACGATTTCGTGCTTTGTTACGATTTCGTGCTTCGTTACGATTTCGTGCTTTGTTATGATTTCGTGCTTCGTTACGATGTGGCGCTTCGTTACGATGTCGCGCTTCGTTACGATTTCGTGCTTCGTTACAATTTCGTGCTTTGTTACGATTTCGTGCTTCGTTACGATTTCGTGCTTTGTTACGATTTCGTGCTTCGTTACGATGTGGCGCTTCGTTACGATTTCGTGCTTTGTTATGATTTCGTGCTTCGTTACGATGTCGCGCTTCGTTACGATGTTGCGCTTTGTTACGATTTCGCGCTTCGTTACGATTTCGTGCTTTGTTATGATTTCGTGCTTCTTTACGATGTCGCGCTTCGTTACGATTTCACGTTTCGTTACGATTTCGTGCTTTGTTATGATTTCGTGCTTCGTTACGATGTCGCGCTTCGTTACGATGTCGCGCTTCGTTACGATTTCACGCTTCGTTACGATTTCGTGCTTCGTTACGATGTCGCGCTTCGTTACGATTTCGTGCTTTGTTATGATTTCGTGCTTCGTTACGATGTGGCGCTTCATTACGATTTCGTGCTTCGTTACGATGTGGCGCTTCGTTACGATTTCGTGCTTCGTTATGATGTGGCGCTTCGTTACGATGTCGCGCTTCGTTATGATTTCGCGCTTCGTTACGATTTCGTGCTTTGTTATGATTTCGTGCTTTGTTATGATTTCGCGCTTCGTTACGATTTCGTGCTTTGTTATGATTTCGCGCTTCGTTACGATTTCGTGCTTCGTTACGATTTCGCGCTTCGTTACGATTTCGTGCTTTGTTATGATTTCGTGCTTCGTTACGATGTCGCGCTTCATTACGATTTCGTGCTTCGTTAAGATTTCGTGCTTTGTTATGATTTCGTGCTTCGTTACGATGTCGCGCTTCGTTACGATTTCGTGCTTCGTTACGATTTCGTGCTTCGTTACGATTTCGTGCTTTGTTACGATTTCGTGCTTCGTTACGATTTCGTGCTTTGTTACGATTTCGTGCTTCGTTACGATGTGGCGCTTCGTTACGATTTCGTGCTTCGTTACAATTTTGTGCTTTGTTACGATTTCGTGCTTCGTTACGATTTCGTGCTTTGTTATGATTTCGTGCTTCGTTACGATGTGGCGCTTCGTTACGATGTGGCGCTTCGTTACGATTTCGTGCTTCGTTACAATTTTGTGCTTTGTTACGATTTCGTGCTTCGTTACGATTTCGTGCTTTGTTATGATTTCGTGCTTCGTTACGATGTCGCGCTTCGTTACGATGTCGCGCTTCGTTACGATGTCGCGCTTCGTTACGATTTCGCGCTTTGTTACGATTTCGCGCTTCGTTACGATTTCGCGCTTCGTTGCGATTTCGTGCTTTGTTATGATTTCGCGCTTCGTTACGATTTCGTGCTTTGTTATGATTTCGCGCTTCGTTACGATTTCGTGCTTCGTTACGATGTCGCGCTTCGTTACGATTTCGTGCTTCGTTACGATTTCGTGCTTTGTTATGATTTCGTGCTTCGTTACGATGTCGCGCTTCGTTACGATTTCGTGCTTCGTTACGATTTCGTGCTTCGTTACGATTTCGTGCTTCGTTACGATTTTGTGCTTCGTTACGATTTCGTGCTTTGTTACGATTTCGTGCTTCGTTACGATTTCGTGCTTTGTTATGATTTCGTGCTTCGTTACGATGTGGCGCTTCGTTACGATGTCGCGCTTCGTTACGATTTCGTGCTTCGTTACAATTTCGTGCTTTGTTACGATTTCGTGCTTCGTTACGATTTCGTGCTTCGTTACGATTTCGTGCTTTGTTAAGATTTCGTGCTTCGTTACGATGTGGCGCTTCGTTACGAAGTGGCGCTTCGTTACGATTTCGTGCTTCGTTACAATGTGGCGCTTCGTTACAATGTGGCGCTTCGTTACGATTTCGCGCTTCGTTACGATTTCGTGCTTTGTTATGATTTCGTGCTTCGTTACGATGTCGCGCTTCGTTACGATGTCGCGCTTTGTTACGATTTCGCGCTTCGTTACGATTTCGTGCTTTGTTATGATTTCGTGCTTCTTTACGATGTCGCGCTTCGTTACGATTTCACGTTTCGTTACGATTTCGTGCTTTGTTATGATTTCGTGCTTCGTTACGATGTCGCGCTTCGTTACGATGTCGCGCTTCGTTACGATTTCACGCTTCGTTACGATTTCGTGCTTCTTTACGATGTCGCGCTTCGTTACGATTTCGTGCTTTGTTATGATTTCGTGCTTCGTTACGATGTGGCGCTTCATTACGATTTCGTGCTTCGTTACGATGTGGCGCTTCGTTACGATTTCGTGCTTCGTTATGATGTGGCGCTTCGTTACGATTTCGTGCTTTGTTATGATTTCGTGCTTCGTTACGATGTCGCGCTTCGTTACGATTTCGTGCTTCGTTACGATTTCGTGCTTCGTTACGATTTCGTGCTTTGTTACGATTTCGTGCTTCGTTACGATTTCGTGCTTTGTTATGATTTCGTGCTTCGTTACGATGTGGCGCTTCGTTACGATGTCGCGCTTCGTTACGATTTCGTGCTTCGTTACAATTTCGTGCTTTGTTACGATTTCGTGCTTCGTTACGATTTCGTGCTTTGTTACGATTTCGTGCTTCGTTACGATGTGGCGCTTCGTTACGATTTCGTGCTTTGTTATGATTTCGTGCTTCGTTACGATGTCGCGCTTCGTTACGATGTCGCGCTTTGTTACGATTTCGCGCTTCGTTACGATTTCGTGCTTTGTTATGATTTCGTGCTTCTTTACGATGTCGCGCTTCGTTACGATTTCACGTTTCGTTACGATTTCGTGCTTTGTTATGATTTCGTGCTTCGTTACGATGTCGCGCTTCGTTACGATGTCGCGCTTCGTTACGATTTCACGCTTCGTTACGATTTCGTGCTTCGTTACAATGTCGCGCTTCGTTACGATTTCGTGCTTTGTTATGATTTCGTGCTTCGTTACGATGTGGCGCTTCATTACGATTTCGTGCTTCGTTACGATGTGGCGCTTCGTTACGATTTCGTGCTTCGTTATGATGTGGCGCTTCGTTACGATGTCGCGCTTCGTTATGATTTCGCGCTTCGTTACGATTTCGTGCTTTGTCATGATTTCGTGCTTTGTTATGATTTCGCGCTTCGTTACGATTTCGTGCTTTGTTATGATTTCGCGCTTCGTTACGATTTCGTGCTTCGTTACGATTTCGCGCTTCGTTACGATTTCGTGCTTTGTTATGATTTCGTGCTTCGTTACGATGTCGCGCTTCATTACGATTTCGTGCTTCGTTAAGATTTCGTGCTTTGTTATGATTTCGTGCTTCGTTACGATGTCGCGCTTCGTTACGATTTCGTGCTTCGTTACGATTTCGTGCTTCGTTACGATTTCGTGCTTTGTTACGATTTCGTGCTTCGTTACGATTTCGTGCTTTGTTATGATTTCGTGCTTCGTTACGATGTGGCGCTTCGTTACGATGTGGCGCTTCGTTACGATTTCGTGCTTCGTTACAATTTCGTGCTTTGTTACGATTTCGTGCTTCGTTACGATTTCGTGCTTTGTTATGATTTCGTGCTTCGTTACGATGTGGCGCTTCGTTACGATGTGGCGCTTCGTTACGATTTCGTGCTTCGTTACAATGTGGCGCTTCGTTACGATTTCGCGCTTCGTTACTATTTCGTGCTTTGTTATGATTTCGTGCTTCGTTACGATGTCGCGCTTCGTTACGATGTCGCGCTTCGTTACGATTTCGTGCTTTGTTATGATTTCGTGCTTCGTTACGATGTCGCGCTTCGTTACGATGTCGCGCTTCGTTACGATTTCGCGTTTCGTTAAGATTTCGTGCTTTGTTATGATTTCGTGCTTTGTTATGATTTCGTGCTTCGTTACGATGTCGCGCTTCGTTACGATGTCGCGCTTCGTTACGATGTCGCGCTTCGTTACGATGTCGCGCTTCGTTACGATTTCGTGCTTTGTTATGATTTCGTGCTTCGTTACGATGTGGCGCTTCATTACGTTTTCGTGCTTCGTTACGATCTGGCGCTTCGTTACGATTTCGTGCTTCGTTACAATGTGGCGCTTCGTTACGATTTCGCGCTTCGTTACGATTTCGTGCTTTGTTATGATTTCGTGCTTCGTTACGATGTCGCGCTTCGTTACGATGTCGCGCTTTGTTACGATTTCGCGCTTCGTTACGATTTCGTGCTTTGTTATGATTTCGTGCTTCGTTACGATGTCGCGCTTCGTTACGATGTCGCGCTTCGTTACGATGTGGCGCTTCGTTAAGATTTCGCGCTTCGTTACGATTTCGTGCTTTGTCAAGATTTCGTGCTTCGTTACGATGTGGCGCTTCGTTACGATGTGGCGCTTCGTTACGATTTCGTGCTTCGTTACGATTTCGGGCTGTGTTATGATTTCGTGCTTCGTTACGATGTCGCGCTTCGTTACGATTTCGCGCTTCGTTACGATTTCCTGCTTTGTTATGATTTCGTGCTTCGTTACGATGTCGTGCTTCGTTACGATTTCGCACTTCGTTACGATTTTGTGCTTTGTTATGATTTCGTGCTTCGTTACGATGTCGCGCTTCGTTACGATTTCGCGCTTCGTTACGATTTCGTGCTTTGTCAAGATTTCGTGCTTCGTTACGATGTGGCGCTTCGTTACGATGTGGCGCTTCGTTACGATTTCGTGCTTCGTTACAATTTCGGGCTGTGTTATGATTTCGTGCTTCGTTACGATGTCGCGCTTCGTTACGATTTCGCGCTTCGTTACGATTTCCTGCTTTGTTATGATTTCGTGCTTCGTTACGATGTCGTGCTTCGTTACGATTTCGCACTTCGTTACGATGTCGCGCTTCGTTACGATTTCGTGCTTTGTTATGATTTCGTGCTTCGTTACGATGTCGCGCTTCGTTACGATGTCGCGCTTCGTTACGATTTCGCGTTTCGTTAAGATTTCGTGCTTTGTTATGATTTCGTGCTTTGTTATGATTTCGTGCTTCGTTACGATGTCGCGCTTCGTTACGATGTCGCGCTTCGTTACGATTTCGTGCTTTGTTATGATTTCGTGCTTCGTTACGATGTCGCGCTTCGTTACGATGTCTCGCTTCGTTACGATTTCGCGTTTCGTTAAGATTTCGTGCTTTGTTATGATTTCGTGCTTTGTTATGATTTCGTGCTTCGTTACGATGTCGCGCTTCGTTACGATGTCGCGCTTCGTTACGATGTCGCGCTTCGTTACGATTTCGTGCTTTGTTATGATTTCGTGCTTCGTTACGATGTGGCGCTTCATTACGATTTCGTGCTTCGTTACGATGTGGCGCTTCGTTACGATTTCGTGCTTCGTTACAATGTGGCGCTTCGTTACGATTTCGTGCTTCGTTACGATGTGGCGCTTCGTTACGATTTCGTGCTTCGTTACAATGTGGCGCTTCGTTACGATTTCGCGCTTCGTTACGATTTCGTGCTTTGTTATGATTTCGTGCTTCGTTACGATGTCGCGCTTCGTTACGATGTCGCGCTTTGTTACGATTTCGCGCTTCGTTACGATTTCGTGCTTTGTTATGATTTCGTGCTTCGTTACGATGTGGCGCTTCATTACGATTTCGTGCTTCGTTACGATGTGGCGCTTCGTTAAGATTTCGCGCTTCGTTACGATTTCGTGCTTTGTCAAGATTTCGTGCTTCGTTACGATGTGGCGCTTCGTTACGATGTGGCGCTTCGTTACGATTTCGTGCTTCGTTACGATTTCGGGCTGTGTTATGATTTCGTGCTTCGTTACGATGTCGTGCTTCGTTACGATTTCGCACTTCGTTACTATTTTGTGCTTTGTTATGATTTCGTGCTTCGTTACGATGTCGCGCTTCGTTACGATTTCGCGCTTCGTTACGATTTCGTGCTTTGTCAAGATTTCGTGCTTCGTTACGATGTGGCGCTTCGTTACGATTTCGTGCTTCGTTACGATTTCGGGCTGTGTTATGATTTCGTGCTTCGTTACGATGTCGCGCTTCGTTACGATTTCGCGCTTCGTTACGATTTCCTGCTTTGTTATGATTTCGTGCTTCGTTACGATGTCGTGCTTCGTTACGATTTCGCACTTCGTTACGATTTTGTGCTTTGTTATGATTTCGTGCTTTGTTACGATGTCGCGCTTCGTTACGATGTCGCGCTTTGTTACGATTTCGCACTTCGTTACGATTTTGTGCTTTGTTATGATTTCGTGCTTCGTTACAATGTCGCGCTTCGTTACGATGTCGCGCTTCGTTACGATTTCGCGCTTCGTTACAATTTCGTGCTTTGTTATGATTTTGTGCTTCGTTACGATGTGGTGCTTCGTTACGATGTGGTGCTTCGTTACGATGTCGTACTTCATACGATGTGGCGCTTCGTTACGATGTGGCGCTTCGTTACGATGTCGCGCTTCGTCACGATTTCGTGCTTCGTTACGATTTCGTGCTTCGTTACGATTTCGTGCTTCGTTACGATTTCGTGCTTCGTTACGATTTCGTGCTTCGTTACGATTTCGTGCTTCGTTACGATTTCGTGCTTCGTTACGATTTCGTGCTTCGTTACGATTTCGTGCTTTGTTATGATTTCGTGCTTCGTTACGATGTGGCGCTTCGTTACGATGTGGCGCTTCGTTACGATTTCGTGCTTCGTTACAATTTCGTGCTTTGTTACGATTTCGTGCTTCGTTACGATTTCGTGCTTTGTTATGATTTCGTGCTTCGTTACGATGTGGCGCTTCGTTACGATGTGGCGCTTCGTTACGATTTCGTGCTTCGTTACAATGTGGCGCTTCGTTACGATTTCGCGCCTCGTTACGATTTCGTGCTTTGTTATGATTTCGTGCTTCGTTACGATGTCGCGCTTCGTTACGATGTCGCGCTTCGTTACGATTTCGCGCTTTGTTATGATTTCGTGCTTCGTTACGATGTCGCGCTTCGTTACGATGTCGCGCTTCGTTACGATTTCGCGTTTCGTTACGATTTCGTGCTTTGTTATGATTTCGTGCTTTGTTATGATTTCGTGCTTCGTTACGATGTCGCGCTTCGTTACGATGTCGCGCTTCGTTACGATGTCGCGCTTCGTTACGATTTCGTGCTTTGTTATGATTTCGTGCTTCGTTAGGATGTGGCGCTTCATTACGATTTCGTGCTTCGTTACGATGTGGCGCTTCGTTACGATGTCGTGCTTCGTTACGATGTGGCGCTTCGTTACAATTTCGTGCTTTGTTATGATTTCGTGCTTCGTTACGATGTCGCGCTTCGTTACGATGTCGCGCTTCGTTACGATTTCGTGCTTTGTTATGATTTCGTGCTTTGTTATGATTTCGTGCTTCGTTACGATGTCGCGCTTCGTTACGATGTCGCGCTTCGTTACGATGTCGCGCTTCGTTACGATTTCGTGCTTTGTTATGATTTCGTGCTTCGTTACGATGTGGCGCTTCATTACGATTTCGTGCTTCGTTACGATGTGGCGCTTCGTTACGATGTCGTGCTTCGTTACGATGTGGCGCTTCGTTACAATGTGGCGCTTCGTTACGATTTCGCGCTTCGTTACGATTTCGTGCTTTGTTATGATTTCGTGCTTCGTTACGATGTCGCGCTTCGTTACGATGTCGCGCTTTGTTACGATTTCGCGCTTCGTTACGATTTCGTGCTTTGTTATGATTTCGTGCTTCTTTACGATGTCGCGCTTCGTTACGATTTCACGTTTCGTTACGATTTCGTGCTTTGTTATGATTTCGTGCTTCGTTACGATGTCGCGCTTCGTTACGATGTCGCGCTTCGTTACGATTTCACGCTTCGTTACGATTTCGTGCTTCGTTACGATGTCGCGCTTCGTTACGATTTCGTGCTTTGTTATGATTTCGTGCTTCGTTACGATGTGGCGCTTCATTACGATTTCGTGCTTCGTTACGATGTGGCGCTTCGTTACGATTTCGTGCTTCGTTATGATGTGGCGCTTCGTTACGATTTCGTGCTTTGTTATGATTTCGTGCTTCGTTACGATGTCGCGCTTCGTTACGATTTCGTGCTTCGTTACGATTTCGTGCTTCGTTACGATTTCGTGCTTTGTTACGATTTCGTGCTTCGTTACGATTTCGTGCTTTGTTATGATTTCGTGCTTCGTTACGATGTGGCGCTTCGTTACGATGTCGCGCTTCGTTACGATTTCGTGCTTCGTTACAATTTCGTGCTTTGTTACGATTTCGTGCTTCGTTACGATTTCGTGCTTTGTTACGATTTCGTGCTTCGTTACGATTTCACGCTTCGTTACGATTTCGTGCTTCGTTACGATGTCGCGCTTCGTTACGATGTCGCGCTTTGTTACGATTTCGCGCTTCGTTACGATTTCGTGCTTTGTTATGATTTCGTGCTTCTTTACGATGTCGCGCTTCGTTACGATTTCACGTTTCGTTACGATTTCGTGCTTTGTTATGATTTCGTGCTTCGTTACGATGTCGCGCTTCGTTACGATGTCGCGCTTCGTTACGATTTCACGCTTCGTTACGATTTCGTGCTTCGTTACGATGTCGCGCTTCGTTACGATTTCGTGCTTTGTTATGATTTCGTGCTTCGTTACGATGTGGCGCTTCATTACGATTTCGTGCTTCGTTACGATGTGGCGCTTCGTTACGATTTCGTGCTTCGTTATGATGTGGCGCTTCGTTACGATGTCGCGCTTCGTTATGATTTCGCGCTTCGTTACGATTTCGTGCTTTGTTATGATTTCGTGCTTTGTTATGATTTCGCGCTTCGTTACGATTTCGTGCTTTGTTATGATTTCGCGCTTCGTTACGATTTCGTGCTTCGTTACGATTTCGCGCTTCGTTACGATTTCGTGCTTTGTTATGATTTCGTGCTTCGTTACGATGTCGCGCTTCATTACGATTTCGTGCTTCGTTAAGATTTCGTGCTTTGTTATGATTTCGTGCTTCGTTACGATGTCGCGCTTCGTTACGATTTCGTGCTTCGTTACGATTTCGTGCTTCGTTACGATTTCGTGCTTTGTTACGATTTCGTGCTTCGTTACGATTTCGTGCTTTGTTATGATTTCGTGCTTCGTTACGATGTGGCGCTTCGTTACGATGTGGCGCTTCGTTACGATTTCGTGCTTCGTTACAATTTCGTGCTTTGTTACGATTTCGTGCTTCGTTACGATTTCGTGCTTTGTTATGATTTCGTGCTTCGTTACGATGTGGCGCTTCGTTACGATGTGGCGCTTCGTTACGATTTCGTGCTTCGTTACAATGTGGCGCTTCGTTACGATTTCGCGCTTCGTTACTATTTCGTGCTTTGTTATGATTTCGTGCTTCGTTACGATGTCGCGCTTCGTTACGATGTCGCGCTTCGTTACGATTTCGTGCTTTGTTATGATTTCGTGCTTCGTTACGATGTCGCGCTTCGTTACGATGTCGCGCTTCGTTACGATTTCGCGTTTCGTTAAGATTTCGTGCTTTGTTATGATTTCGTGCTTTGTTATGATTTCGTGCTTCGTTACGATGTCGCGCTTCGTTACGATGTCGCGCTTCGTTACGATGTCGCGCTTCGTTACGATTTCGTGCTTTGTTATGATTTCGTGCTTCGTTACGATGTGGCGCTTCATTACGATTTCGTGCTTCGTTACGATGTGGCGCTTCGTTACGATTTCGTGCTTCGTTACAATGTGGCGCTTCGTTACGATTTCGCGCTTCGTTACGATTTCGTGCTTTGTTATGATTTCGTGCTTCGTTACGATGTCGCGCTTCGTTACGATGTCGCGCTTTGTTACGATTTCGCGCTTCGTTACGATTTCGTGCTTTGTTATGATTTCGTGCTTCGTTACGATGTGGCGCTTCATTACGATTTCGTGCTTCGTTACGATGTGGCGCTTCGTTAAGATTTCGCGCTTCGTTACGATTTCGTGCTTTGTCAAGATTTCGTGCTTCGTTACGATGTGGCGCTTCGTTACGATGTGGCGCTTCGTTACGATTTCGTGCTTCGTTACGATTTCGGGCTGTGTTATGATTTCGTGCTTCGTTACGATGTCGCGCTTCGTTACGATTTCGCGCTTCGTTACGATTTCCTGCTTTGTTATGATTTCGTGCTTCGTTACGATGTCGTGCTTCGTTACGATTTCGCACTTCGTTACGATTTTGTGCTTTGTTATGATTTCGTGCTTCGTTACGATGTCGCGCTTCGTTACGATTTCGCGCTTCGTTACGATTTCGTGCTTTGTCAAGATTTCGTGCTTCGTTACGATGTGGCGCTTCGTTACGATGTGGCGCTTCGTTACGATTTCGTGCTTCGTTACGATTTCGGGCTGTGTTATGATTTCGTGCTTCGTTACGATGTCGCGCTTCGTTACGATTTCGCGCTTCGTTACGATTTCCTGCTTTGTTATGATTTCGTGCTTCGTTACGATGTCGTGCTTCGTTACGATTTCGCACTTCGTTACGATGTCGCGCTTCGTTACGATTTCGTGCTTTGTTATGATTTCGTGCTTCGTTACGATGTCGCGCTTCGTTACGATGTCGCGCTTCGTTACGATTTCGCGTTTCGTTAAGATTTCGTGCTTTGTTATGATTTCGTGCTTTGTTATGATTTCGTGCTTCGTTACGATGTCGCGCTTCGTTACGATGTCGCGCTTCGTTACGATTTCGTGCTTTGTTATGATTTCGTGCTTCGTTACGATGTCGCGCTTCGTTACGATGTCGCGCTTCGTTACGATTTCGCGTTTCGTTAAGATTTCGTGCTTTGTTATGATTTCGTGCTTTGTTATGATTTCGTGCTTCGTTACGATGTCGCGCTTCGTTACGATGTCGCGCTTCGTTACGATGTCGCGCTTCGTTACGATGTCGCGCTTCGTTACGATTTCGTGCTTTGTTATGATTTCGTGCTTCGTTACGATGTGGCGCTTCATTACGATTTCGTGCTTCGTTACGATGTGGCGCTTCGTTACGATTTCGTGCTTCGTTACAATGTGGCGCTTCGTTACGATTTCGTGCTTCGTTACGATGTGGCGCTTCGTTACGATTTCGTGCTTCGTTACAATGTGGCGCTTCGTTACGATTTCGCGCTTCGTTACGATTTCGTGCTTTGTTATGATTTCGTGCTTCGTTACGATGTCGCGCTTCGTTACGATGTCGCGCTTTGTTACGATTTCGCGCTTCGTTACGATTTCGTGCTTTGTTATGATTTCGTGCTTCGTTACGATGTGGCGCTTCATTACGATTTCGTGCTTCGTTACGATGTGGCGCTTCGTTAAGATTTCGCGCTTCGTTACGATTTCGTGCTTTGTCAAGATTTCGTGCTTCGTTACGATGTGGCGCTTCGTTACGATGTGGCGCTTCGTTACGATTTCGTGCTTCGTTACGATTTCGGGCTGTGTTATGATTTCGTGCTTCGTTACGATGTCGCGCTTCGTTACGATTTCCTGCTTTGTTATGATTTCGTGCTTCGTTACGATGTCGTGCTTCGTTACGATTTCGCACTTCGTTACGATTTTGTGCTTTGTTATGATTTCGTGCTTCGTTACGATGTCGCGCTTCGTTACGATGTCGCGCTTCGTTACGATTTCGTGCTTTGTTATGATTTCGTGCTTCGTTACGATGTCGTGCTTCGTTACGATTTCGCACTTCGTTACGATTTTGTGCTTTGTTATGATTTCGTGCTTCGTTACGATGTCGCGCTTCGTTACGATGTCGCGCTTCGTTACGATTTCGTGCTTTGTTATGATTTCGTGCTTCGTTACGATGTCGCGCTTCGTTACGATGTCGCGCTTTGTTACGATTTCGCGCTTCGTTACGATTTCGTGCTTTGTTATGATTTCGTGCTTCGTTACGATGTGGCGCTTCATTACGATTTCGTGCTTCGTTACGATGTGGCGCTTCGTTAAGATTTCGCGCTTCGTTACGATTTCGTGCTTTGTCAAGAATTCGTGCTTCGTTACGATGTGGCGCTTCGTTACGATGTGGCGCTTCGTTACGATTTCGTGCTTCGTTACAATTTCGTGCTTTGTTACGATTTCGTGCTTCGTTACGATTTCGTGCTTTGTTATGATTTCGTGCTTCGTTACGATGTGGCGCTTCGTTACGATGTGGCGCTTCGTTACGATTTCGTGCTTCGTTACAATGTGGCGCTTCGTTACTATTTCGTGCTTTGTTATGATTTCGTGCTTCGTTACGATGTCGCGCTTCGTTACGATGTCGCGCTTCGTTACGATTTCGTGCTTTGTTATGATTTCGTGCTTCGTTACGATGTCGCGCTTCGTTACGATGTCGCGCTTCGTTACGATTTCGCGTTTCGTTAAGATTTCGTGCTTTGTTATGATTTCGTGCTTTGTTATGATTTCGTGCTTCGTTACGATGTCGCGCTTCGTTACGATGTCGCGCTTCGTTACGATGTCGCGCTTCGTTACGATTTCGTGCTTTGTTATGATTTCGTGCTTCGTTACGATGTGGCGCTTCATTACGATTTCGTGCTTCGTTACGATGTGGCGCTTCGTTACGATTTCGTGCTTCGTTACAATGTGGCGCTTCGTTACGATTTCGCGCTTCGTTACGATTTCGTGCTTTGTTATGATTTCGTGCTTCGTTACGATGTCGCGCTTCGTTACGATGTCGCGCTTTGTTACGATTTCGCGCTTCGTTACGATTTCGTGCTTTGTTATGATTTCGTGCTTCGTTACGATGTGGCGCTTCATTACGATTTCGTGCTTCGTTACGATGTGGCGCTTCGTTAAGATTTCGCGCTTCGTTACGATTTCGTGCTTTGTCAAGATTTCGTGCTTCGTTACGATGTGGCGCTTCGTTACGATGTGGCGCTTCGTTACGATTTCGTGCTTCGTTACGATTTCGGGCTGTGTTATGATTTCGTGCTTCGTTACGATGTCGCGCTTCGTTACGATTTCGCGCTTCGTTACGATTTCCTGCTTTGTTATGATTTCGTGCTTCGTTACGATGTCGTGCTTCGTTACGATTTCGCACTTCGTTACGATTTTGTGCTTTGTTATGATTTCGTGCTTCGTTACGATGTCGCGCTTCGTTACGATTTCGCGCTTCGTTACGATTTCGTGCTTTGTCAAGATTTCGTGCTTCGTTACGATGTGGCGCTTCGTTACGATGTGGCGCTTCGTTACGATTTCGTGCTTCGTTACGATTTCGGGCTGTGTTATGATTTCGTGCTTCGTTACGATGTCGCGCTTCGTTACGATTTCGCGCTTCGTTACGATTTCCTGCTTTGTTATGATTTCGTGCTTCGTTACGATGTCGTGCTTCGTTACGATTTCGCACTTCGTTACGATGTCGCGCTTCGTTACGATTTCGTGCTTTGTTATGATTTCGTGCTTCGTTACGATGTCGCGCTTCGTTACGATGTCGCGCTTCGTTACGATTTCGCGTTTCGTTAAGATTTCGTGCTTTGTTATGATTTCGTGCTTTGTTATGATTTCGTGCTTCGTTACGATGTCGCGCTTCGTTACGATGTCGCGCTTCGTTACGATTTCGTGCTTTGTTATGATTTCGTGCTTCGTTACGATGTCGCGCTTCGTTACGATGTCGCGCTTCGTTACGATTTCGCGTTTCGTTAAGATTTCGTGCTTTGTTATGATTTCGTGCTTTGTTATGATTTCGTGCTTCGTTACGATGTCGCGCTTCGTTACGATGTCGCGCTTCGTTACGATGTCGCGCTTCGTTACGATTTCGTGCTTTGTTATGATTTCGTGCTTCGTTACGATGTGGCGCTTCATTACGATTTCGTGCTTCGTTACGATGTGGCGCTTCGTTACGATTTCGTGCTTCGTTACAATGTGGCGCTTCGTTACGATTTCGTGCTTCGTTACGATGTGGCGCTTCGTTACGATTTCGTGCTTCGTTACAATGTGGCGCTTCGTTACGATTTCGCGCTTCGTTACGATTTCGTGCTTTGTTATGATTTCGTGCTTCGTTACGATGTCGCGCTTCGTTACGATGTCGCGCTTTGTTACGATTTCGCGCTTCGTTACGATTTCGTGCTTTGTTATGATTTCGTGCTTCGTTACGATGTGGCGCTTCATTACGATTTCGTGCTTCGTTACGATGTGGCGCTTCGTTAAGATTTCGCGCTTCGTTACGATTTCGTGCTTTGTCAAGATTTCGTGCTTCGTTACGATGTCGCGCTTCGTTACGATTTCGTGCTTTGTTATGATTTCGTGCTTCGTTACGATGTGGCGCTTCATTACGATTTCGTGCTTCGTTACGATGTGGCGCTTCGTTACGATTTCGTGCTTCGTTATGATGTGGCGCTTCGTTACGATGTCGCGCTTCGTTATGATTTCGCGCTTCGTTACGATTTCGTGCTTTGTTATGATTTCGTGCTTTGTTATGATTTCGCGCTTCGTTACGATTTCGTGCTTTGTTATGATTTCGCGCTTCGTTACGATTTCGTGCTTCGTTACGATTTCGCGCTTCGTTACGATTTCGTGCTTTGTTATGATTTCGTGCTTCGTTACGATGTCGCGCTTCATTACGATTTCGTGCTTCGTTAAGATTTCGTGCTTTGTTATGATTTCGTGCTTCGTTACGATGTCGCGCTTCGTTACGATTTCGTGCTTCGTTACGATTTCGTGCTTCGTTACGATTTCGTGCTTTGTTACGATTTCGTGCTTCGTTACGATTTCGTGCTTTGTTATGATTTCGTGCTTCGTTACGATGTGGCGCTTCGTTACGATGTGGCGCTTCGTTACGATTTCGTGCTTCGTTACAATTTCGTGCTTTGTTACGATTTCGTGCTTCGTTACGATTTCGTGCTTTGTTATGATTTCGTGCTTCGTTACGATGTGGCGCTTCGTTACGATGTGGCGCTTCGTTACGATTTCGTGCTTCGTTACAATGTGGCGCTTCGTTACGATTTCGCGCTTCGTTACTATTTCGTGCTTTGTTATGATTTCGTGCTTCGTTACGATGTCGCGCTTCGTTACGATGTCGCGCTTCGTTACGATTTCGTGCTTTGTTATGATTTCGTGCTTCGTTACGATGTCGCGCTTCGTTACGATGTCGCGCTTCGTTACGATTTCGCGTTTCGTTAAGATTTCGTGCTTTGTTATGATTTCGTGCTTTGTTATGATTTCGTGCTTCGTTACGATGTCGCGCTTCGTTACGATGTCGCGCTTCGTTACGATGTCGCGCTTCGTTACGATTTCGTGCTTTGTTATGATTTCGTGCTTCGTTACGATGTGGCGCTTCATTACGATTTCGTGCTTCGTTACGATGTGGCGCTTCGTTACGATTTCGTGCTTCGTTACAATGTGGCGCTTCGTTACGATTTCGCGCTTCGTTACGATTTCGTGCTTTGTTATGATTTCGTGCTTCGTTACGATGTCGCGCTTCGTTACGATGTCGCGCTTTGTTACGATTTCGCGCTTCGTTACGATTTCGTGCTTTGTTATGATTTCGTGCTTCGTTACGATGTGGCGCTTCATTACGATTTCGTGCTTCGTTACGATGTGGCGCTTCGTTAAGATTTCGCGCTTCGTTACGATTTCGTGCTTTGTCAAGATTTCGTGCTTCGTTACGATGTGGCGCTTCGTTACGATGTGGCGCTTCGTTACGATTTCGTGCTTCGTTACGATTTCGGGCTGTGTTATGATTTCGTGCTTCGTTACGATGTCGCGCTTCGTTACGATTTCGCGCTTCGTTACGATTTCCTGCTTTGTTATGATTTCGTGCTTCGTTACGATGTCGTGCTTCGTTACGATTTCGCACTTCGTTACGATTTTGTGCTTTGTTATGATTTCGTGCTTCGTTACGATGTCGCGCTTCGTTACGATTTCGCGCTTCGTTACGATTTCGTGCTTTGTCAAGATTTCGTGCTTCGTTACGATGTGGCGCTTCGTTACAATGTGGCGCTTCGTTACGATTTCGTGCTTCGTTACGATTTCGGGCTGTGTTATGATTTCGTGCTTCGTTACGATGTCGCGCTTCGTTACGATTTCGCGCTTCGTTACGATTTCCTGCTTTGTTATGATTTCGTGCTTCGTTACGATGTCGTGCTTCGTTACGATTTCGCACTTCGTTACGATGTCGCGCTTCGTTACGATTTCGTGCTTTGTTATGATTTCGTGCTTCGTTACGATGTCGCGCTTCGTTACGATGTCGCGCTTCGTTACGATTTCGCGTTTCGTTAAGATTTCGTGCTTTGTTATGATTTCGTGCTTTGTTATGATTTCGTGCTTCGTTACGATGTCGCGCTTCGTTACGATGTCGCGCTTCGTTACGATTTCGTGCTTTGTTATGATTTCGTGCTTCGTTACGATGTCGCGCTTCGTTACGATGTCGCGCTTCGTTACGATTTCGCGTTTCGTTAAGATTTCGTGCTTTGTTATGATTTCGTGCTTTGTTATGATTTCGTGCTTCGTTACGATGTCGCGCTTCGTTACGATGTCGCGCTTCGTTACGATGTCGCGCTTCGTTACGATTTCGTGCTTTGTTATGATTTCGTGCTTCGTTACGATGTGGCGCTTCATTACGATTTCGTGCTTCGTTACGATGTCGCGCTTCGTTACGATTTCGTGCTTTGTTATGATTTCGTGCTTCGTTACGATGTGGCGCTTCATTACGATTTCGTGCTTCGTTACGATGTGGCGCTTCGTTACGATTTCGTGCTTCGTTATGATGTGGCGCTTCGTTACGATGTCGCGCTTCGTTATGATTTCGCGCTTCGTTACGATTTCGTGCTTTGTTATGATTTCGTGCTTTGTTATGATTTCGCACTTCGTTACGATTTCGTGCTTTGTTATGATTTCGCGCTTCGTTACGATTTCGTGCTTCGTTACGATGTCGTGCTTCGTTACGATTTCGCACTTCGTTACGATTTTGTGCTTTGTTATGATTTCGTGCTTCGTTACGATGTCGCGCTTCGTTACGATTTCGCGCTTCGTTACGATTTCGTGCTTTGTCAAGATTTCGTGCTTCGTTACGATGTGGCGCTTCGTTACAATGTGGCGCTTCGTTACGATTTCGTGCTTCGTTACGATTTCGGGCTGTGTTATGATTTCGTGCTTCGTTACGATGTCGCGCTTCGTTACGATTTCGCGCTTCGTTACGATTTCCTGCTTTGTTATGATTTCGTGCTTCGTTACGATGTCGTGCTTCGTTACGATTTCGCACTTCGTTACGATGTCGCGCTTCGTTACGATTTCGTGCTTTGTTATGATTTCGTGCTTCGTTACGATGTCGCGCTTCGTTACGATGTCGCGCTTCGTTACGATTTCGCGTTTCGTTAAGATTTCGTGCTTTGTTATGATTTCGTGCTTTGTTATGATTTCGTGCTTCGTTACGATGTCGCGCTTCGTTACGATGTCGCGCTTCGTTACGATTTCGTGCTTTGTTATGATTTCGTGCTTCGTTACGATGTCGCGCTTCGTTACGATGTCGCGCTTCGTTACGATTTCGCGTTTCGTTAAGATTTCGTGCTTTGTTATGATTTCGTGCTTTGTTATGATTTCGTGCTTCGTTACGATGTCGCGCTTCGTTACGATGTCGCGCTTCGTTACGATGTCGCGCTTCGTTACGATTTCGTGCTTTGTTATGATTTCGTGCTTCGTTACGATGTGGCGCTTCATTACGATTTCGTGCTTCGTTACGATGTCGCGCTTCGTTACGATTTCGTGCTTTGTTATGATTTCGTGCTTCGTTACGATGTGGCGCTTCATTACGATTTCGTGCTTCGTTACGATGTGGCGCTTCGTTACGATTTCGTGCTTCGTTATGATGTGGCGCTTCGTTACGATGTCGCGCTTCGTTATGATTTCGCGCTTCGTTACGATTTCGTGCTTTGTTATGATTTCGTGCTTTGTTATGATTTCGCGCTTCGTTACGATTTCGTGCTTTGTTATGATTTCGCGCTTCGTTACGATTTCGTGCTTCGTTACGATTTCGTGCTTCGTTACGATTTCGCGCTTCGTTACGATTTCGTGCTTTGTTATGATTTCGTGCTTCGTTACGATGTCGCGCTTCATTACGATTTCGTGCTTCGTTAAGATTTCGTGCTTTGTTATGATTTCGTGCTTCGTTACGATGTCGCGCTTCGTTATGATTTCGTGCTTCGTTACGATGTGGCGCTTCGTTACGATGTGGCGCTTCGTTACGATTTCGTGCTTCGTTACAATTTCGTGCTTTGTTACGATTTCGTGCTTCGTTACGATTTCGTGCTTTGTTATGATTTCGTGCTTCGTTACGATGTGGCGCTTCGTTACGATGTGGCGCTTCGTTACGATTTCGTGCTTCGTTACAATGTGGCGCTTCGTTACGATTTCGCGCTTCGTTACTATTTCGTGCTTTGTTATGATTTCGTGCTTCGTTACGATGTCGCGCTTCGTTACGATGTCGCGCTTCGTTACGATTTCGTGCTTTGTTATGATTTCGTGCTTCGTTACGATGTCGCGCTTCGTTACGATGTCGCGCTTCGTTACGATTTCGCGTTTCGTTAAGATTTCGTGCTTTGTTATGATTTCGTGCTTTGTTATGATTTCGTGCTTCGTTACGATGTCGCGCTTCGTTACGATGTCGCGCTTCGTTACGATGTCGCGCTTCGTTACGATTTCGTGCTTTGTTATGATTTCGTGCTTCGTTACGATGTGGCGCTTCATTACGATTTCGTGCTTCGTTACGATGTGGCGCTTCGTTACGATTTCGTGCTTCGTTACAATGTGGCGCTTCGTTACGATTTCGCGCTTCGTTACGATTTCGTGCTTTGTTATGATTTCGTGCTTCGTTACGATGTCGCGCTTCGTTACGATGTCGCGCTTTGTTACGATTTCGCGCTTCGTTACGATTTCGTGCTTTGTTATGATTTCGTGCTTCGTTACGATGTGGCGCTTCATTACGATTTCGTGCTTCGTTACGATGTGGCGCTTCGTTAAGATTTCGCGCTTCGTTACGATTTCGTGCTTTGTCAAGATTTCGTGCTTCGTTACGATGTGGCGCTTCGTTACGATGTGGCGCTTCGTTACGATTTCGTGCTTCGTTACGATTTCGGGCTGTGTTATGATTTCGTGCTTCGTTACGATGTCGCGCTTCGTTACGATTTCGCGCTTCGTTACGATTTCCTGCTTTGTTATGATTTCGTGCTTCGTTACGATGTCGTGCTTCGTTACGATTTCTCACTTCGTTACGATTTTGTGCTTTGTTATGATTTCGTGCTTCGTTACGATGTCGCGCTTCGTTACGATTTCGCGCTTCGTTACGATTTCGTGCTTTGTCAAGATTTCGTGCTTCGTTACGATGTGGCGCTTCGTTACGATGTGGCGCTTCGTTACGATTTCGTGCTTCGTTACGATTTCGGGCTGTGTTATGATTTCGTGCTTCGTTACGATGTCGCGCTTCGTTACGATTTCGCGCTTCGTTACGATTTCCTGCTTTGTTATGATTTCGTGCTTCGTTACGATGTCGTGCTTCGTTACGATTTCGCACTTCGTTACGATGTCGCGCTTCGTTACGATTTCGTGCTTTGTTATGATTTCGTGCTTCGTTACGATGTCGCGCTTCGTTACGATGTCGCGCTTCGTTACGATGTCGCGTTTCGTTAAGATTTCGTGCTTTGTTATGATTTCGTGCTTTGTTATGATTTCGTGCTTCGTTACGATGTCGCGCTTCGTTACGATGTCGCGCTTCGTTACGATGTCGCGCTTCGTTACGATTTCGTGCTTTGTTATGATTTCGTGCTTCGTTACGATGTGGCGCTTCATTACGATTTCGTGCTTCGTTACGATGTGGCGCTTCGTTACGATTTCGTGCTTCGTTACAATGTGGCGCTTCGTTACGATTTCGTGCTTCGTTACGATGTGGCGCTTCGTTACGATTTCGTGCTTCGTTACAATGTGGCGCTTCGTTACGATTTCGCGCTTCGTTACGATTTCGTGCTTTGTTATGATTTCGTGCTTCGTTACGATGTCGCGCTTCGTTACGATGTCGCGCTTTGTTACGATTTCGCGCTTCGTTACGATTTCGTGCTTTGTTATGATTTCGTGCTTCGTTACGATGTGGCGCTTCATTACGATTTCGTGCTTCGTTACGATGTGGCGCTTCGTTAAGATTTCGCGCTTCGTTACGATTTCGTGCTTTGTCAAGATTTCGTGCTTCGTTACGATGTGGCGCTTCGTTACGATTTCGTGCTTCGTTACGATTTCGGGCTGTGTTATGATTTCGTGCTTCGTTACGATGTCGCGCTTCGTTACGATTTCCTGCTTTGTTATGATTTCGTGCTTCGTTACGATGTCGTGCTTCGTTACGATTTCGCACTTCGTTACGATTTTGTGCTTTGTTATGATTTCGTGCTTCGTTACGATGTCGCGCTTCGTTACGATGTCGCGCTTCGTTACGATTTCGTGCTTTGTTATGATTTCGTGCTTCGTTACGATGTCGTGCTTCGTTACGATTTCGCACTTCGTTACGATTTTGTGCTTTGTTATGATTTCGTGCTTCGTTACGATGTCGCGCTTCGTTACGATGTCGCGCTTCGTTACGATTTCGTGCTTTGTTATGATTTCGTGCTTCGTTACGATGTCGCGCTTCGTTACGATGTCGCGCTTTGTTACGATTTCGCGCTTCGTTACGATTTCGTGCTTTGTTATGATTTCGTGCTTCGTTACGATGTGGCGCTTCATTACGATTTCGTGCTTCGTTACGATGTGGCGCTTCGTTAAGATTTCGCGCTTCGTTACGATTTCGTGCTTTGTCAAGAATTCGTGCTTCGTTACGATGTGGCGCTTCGTTACGATGTGGCGCTTCGTTACGATTTCGTGCTTCGTTACAATTTCGTGCTTTGTTACGATTTCGTGCTTCGTTACGATTTCGTGCTTTGTTATGATTTCGTGCTTCGTTACGATGTGGCGCTTCGTTACGATGTGGCGCTTCGTTACGATTTCGTGCTTCGTTACAATGTGGCGCTTCGTTACGATGTCGTGCTTCGTTACGATTTCGCACTTCGTTACGATGTCGCGCTTCGTTACGATTTCGTGCTTTGTTATGATTTCGTGCTTCGTTACGATGTCGCGCTTCGTTACGATGTCGCGCTTCGTTACGATTTCGCGTTTCGTTAAGATTTCGTGCTTTGTTATGATTTCGTGCTTTGTTATGATTTCGTGCTTCGTTACGATGTCGCGCTTCGTTACGATGTCGCGCTTCGTTACGATTTCGTGCTTTGTTATGATTTCGTGCTTCGTTACGATGTGGCGCTTCATTACGATTTCGTGCTTCGTTACGATGTGGCGCTTCGTTACGATTTCGTGCTTCGTTACAATGTGGCGCTTCGTTACGATTTCGCGCTTCGTTACGATTTCGTGCTTTGTTATGATTTCGTGCTTCGTTACGATGTCGCGCTTCGTTACGATGTCGCGCTTTGTTACGATTTCGCGCTTCGTTACGATTTCGTGCTTTGTTATGATTTCGTGCTTCGTTACGATGTGGCGCTTCATTACGATTTCGTGCTTCGTTACGATGTGGCGCTTCGTTAAGATTTCGCGCTTCGTTACGATTTCGTGCTTTGTCAAGATTTCGTGCTTCGTTACGATGTGGCGCTTCGTTACGATTTCGTGCTTCGTTACGATTTCGGGCTGTGTTATGATTTCGTGCTTCGTTACGATGTCGCGCTTCGTTACGATTTCCTGCTTTGTTATGATTTCGTGCTTCGTTACGATGTCGTGCTTCGTTACGATTTCGCACTTCGTTACGATTTTGTGCTTTGTTATGATTTCGTGCTTCGTTACGATGTCGCGCTTCGTTACGATGTCGCGCTTCGTTACGATTTCGTGCTTTGTTATGATTTCGTGCTTCGTTACGATGTCGTGCTTCGTTACGATTTCGCACTTCGTTACGATTTTGTGCTTTGTTATGATTTCGTGCTTCGTTACGATGTCGCGCTTCGTTACGATGTCGCGCTTCGTTACGATTTCGTGCTTTGTTATGATTTCGTGCTTCGTTACGATGTCGCGCTTCGTTACGATGTCGCGCTTTGTTACGATTTCGCGCTTCGTTACGATTTCGTGCTTTGTTATGATTTCGTGCTTCGTTACGATGTGGCGCTTCATTACGATTTCGTGCTTCGTTACGATGTGGCGCTTCGTTAAGATTTCGCGCTTCGTTACGATTTCGTGCTTTGTCAAGAATTCGTGCTTCGTTACGATGTGGCGCTTCGTTACGATGTGGCGCTTCGTTACGATTTCGTGCTTCGTTACAATTTCGTGCTTTGTTACGATTTCGTGCTTCGTTACGATTTCGTGCTTTGTTATGATTTCGTGCTTCGTTACGATGTGGCGCTTCGTTACGATGTGGCGCTTCGTTACGATTTCGTGCTTCGTTACAATGTGGCGCTTCGTTACTATTTCGTGCTTTGTTATGATTTCGTGCTTCGTTACGATGTCGCGCTTCGTTACGATGTCGCGCTTCGTTACGATTTCGTGCTTTGTTATGATTTCGTGCTTCGTTACGATGTCGCGCTTCGTTACGATGTCGCGCTTCGTTACGATTTCGCGTTTCGTTAAGATTTCGTGCTTTGTTATGATTTCGTGCTTTGTTATGATTTCGTGCTTCGTTACGATGTCGCGCTTCGTTACGATGTCGCGCTTCGTTACGATGTCGCGCTTCGTTACGATTTCGTGCTTTGTTATGATTTCGTGCTTCGTTACGATGTGGCGCTTCATTACGATTTCGTGCTTCGTTACGATGTGGCGCTTCGTTACGATTTCGTGCTTCGTTACAATGTGGCGCTTCGTTACGATTTCGCGCTTCGTTACGATTTCGTGCTTTGTTATGATTTCGTGCTTCGTTACGATGTCGCGCTTCGTTACGATGTCGCGCTTTGTTACGATTTCGCGCTTCGTTACGATTTCGTGCTTTGTTATGATTTCGTGCTTCGTTACGATGTGGCGCTTCATTACGATTTCGTGCTTCGTTACGATGTGGCGCTTCGTTAAGATTTCGCGCTTCGTTACGATTTCGTGCTTTGTCAAGATTTCGTGCTTCGTTACGATGTGGCGCTTCGTTACGATGTGGCGCTTCGTTACGATTTCGTGCTTCGTTACGATTTCGGGCTGTGTTATGATTTCGTGCTTCGTTACGATGTCGCGCTTCGTTACGATTTCGCGCTTCGTTACGATTTCCTGCTTTGTTATGATTTCGTGCTTCGTTACGATGTCGTGCTTCGTTACGATTTCGCACTTCGTTACGATTTTGTGCTTTGTTATGATTTCGTGCTTCGTTACGATGTCGCGCTTCGTTACGATTTCGCGCTTCGTTACGATTTCGTGCTTTGTCAAGATTTCGTGCTTCGTTACGATGTGGCGCTTCGTTACGATGTGGCGCTTCGTTACGATTTCGTGCTTCGTTACGATTTCGGGCTGTGTTATGATTTCGTGCTTCGTTACGATGTCGCGCTTCGTTACGATTTCGCGCTTCGTTACGATTTCCTGCTTTGTTATGATTTCGTGCTTCGTTACGATGTCGTGCTTCGTTACGATTTCGCACTTCGTTACGATGTCGCGCTTCGTTACGATTTCGTGCTTTGTTATGATTTCGTGCTTCGTTACGATGTCGCGCTTCGTTACGATGTCGCGCTTCGTTACGATTTCGCGTTTCGTTAAGATTTCGTGCTTTGTTATGATTTCGTGCTTTGTTATGATTTCGTGCTTCGTTACGATGTCGCGCTTCGTTACGATGTCGCGCTTCGTTACGATTTCGTGCTTTGTTATGATTTCGTGCTTCGTTACGATGTGGCGCTTCATTACGATTTCGTGCTTCGTTACGATGTGGCGCTTCGTTACGATTTCGTGCTTCGTTACAATGTGGCGCTTCGTTACGATTTCGCGCTTCGTTACGATTTCGTGCTTTGTTATGATTTCGTGCTTCGTTACGATGTCGCGCTTCGTTACGATGTCGCGCTTTGTTACGATTTCGCGCTTCGTTACGATTTCGTGCTTTGTTATGATTTCGTGCTTCGTTACGATGTGGCGCTTCATTACGATTTCGTGCTTCGTTACGATGTGGCGCTTCGTTAAGATTTCGCGCTTCGTTACGATTTCGTGCTTTGTCAAGATTTCGTGCTTCGTTACGATGTGGCGCTTCGTTACGATGTGGCGCTTCGTTACGATTTCGTGCTTCGTTACGATTTCGGGCTGTGTTATGATTTCGTGCTTCGTTACGATGTCGCGCTTCGTTACGATTTCGCGCTTCGTTACGATTTCCTGCTTTGTTATGATTTCGTGCTTCGTTACGATGTCGTGCTTCGTTACGATTTCGCACTTCGTTACGATTTTGTGCTTTGTTATGATTTCGTGCTTCGTTACGATGTCGCGCTTCGTTACGATTTCGCGCTTCGTTACGATTTCGTGCTTTGTCAAGATTTCGTGCTTCGTTACGATGTGGCGCTTCGTTACAATGTGGCGCTTCGTTACGATTTCGTGCTTCGTTACGATTTCGGGCTGTGTTATGATTTCGTGCTTCGTTACGATGTCGCGCTTCGTTACGATTTCGCGCTTCGTTACGATTTCCTGCTTTGTTATGATTTCGTGCTTCGTTACGATGTCGTGCTTCGTTACGATTTCGCACTTCGTTACGATGTCGCGCTTCGTTACGATTTCGTGCTTTGTTATGATTTCGTGCTTCGTTACGATGTCGCGCTTCGTTACGATTTCGCGTTTCGTTAAGATTTCGTGCTTTGTTATGATTTCGTGCTTTGTTATGATTTCGTGCTTCGTTACGATGTCGCGCTTCGTTACGATGTCGCGCTTCGTTACGATTTCGTGCTTTGTTATGATTTCGTGCTTCGTTACGATGTCGCGCTTCGTTACGATGTCGCGCTTCGTTACGATTTCGCGTTTCGTTAAGATTTCGTGCTTTGTTATGATTTCGTGCTTTGTTATGATTTCGTGCTTCGTTACGATGTCGCGCTTCGTTACGATGTCGCGCTTCGTTACGATGTCGCGCTTCGTTACGATTTCGTGCTTTGTTATGATTTCGTGCTTCGTTACGATGTGGCGCTTCATTACGATTTCGTGCTTCGTTACGATGTCGCGCTTCGTTACGATTTCGTGCTTTGTTATGATTTCGTGCTTCGTTACGATGTGGCGCTTCATTACGATTTCGTGCTTCGTTACGATGTGGCGCTTCGTTACGATTTCGTGCTTCGTTATGATGTGGCGCTTCGTTACGATGTCGCGCTTCGTTATGATTTCGCGCTTCGTTACGATTTCGTGCTTTGTTATGATTTCGTGCTTTGTTATGATTTCGCGCTTCGTTACGATTTCGTGCTTTGTTATGATTTCGCGCTTCGTTACGATTTCGTGCTTCGTTACGATTTCGTGCTTCGTTACGATTTCGCGCTTCGTTACGATTTCGTGCTTTGTTACGATTTCGTGCTTCGTTACGATTTCGTGCTTTGTTATGATTTCGTGCTTCGTTACGATGTGGCGCTTCGTTACGATTTCGCGCTTCGTTACTATTTCGTGCTTTGTTATGATTTCGTGCTTCGTTACGATGTCGCGCTTCGTTACGATGTCGCGCTTCGTTACGATTTCGTGCTTTGTTATGATTTCGTGCTTCGTTACGATGTCGCGCTTCGTTACGATGTCGCGCTTCGTTACGATTTCGCGTTTCGTTAAGATTTCGTGCTTTGTTATGATTTCGTGCTTTGTTATGATTTCGTGCTTCGTTACGATGTCGCGCTTCGTTACGATGTCGCGCTTCGTTACGATGTCGCGCTTCGTTACAATGTGGCGCTTCGTTACGATTTCGCGCTTCGTTACTATTTCGTGCTTTGTTATGATTTCGTGCTTCGTTACGATGTCGCGCTTCGTTACGATGTCGCGCTTCGTTACGATTTCGTGCTTTGTTATGATTTCGTGCTTCGTTACGATGTCGCGCTTCGTTACGATGTCGCGCTTCGTTACGATTTCGCGTTTCGTTAAGATTTCGTGCTTTGTTATGATTTCGTGCTTTGTTATGATTTCGTGCTTCGTTACGATGTCGCGCTTCGTTACGATGTCGCGCTTCGTTACGATGTCGCGCTTCGTTACGATTTCGTGCTTTGTTATGATTTCGTGCTTCGTTACGATGTGGCGCTTCATTACGATTTCGTGCTTCGTTACGATGTGGCGCTTCGTTACGATTTCGTGCTTCGTTACAATGTGGCGCTTCGTTACGATTTCGCGCTTCGTTACGATTTCGTGCTTTGTTATGATTTCGTGCTTCGTTACGATGTCGCGCTTCGTTACGATGTCGCGCTTTGTTACGATTTCGCGCTTCGTTACGATTTTGTGCTTTGTTATGATTTCGTGCTTCGTTACGATGTGGCGCTTCATTACGATTTCGTGCTTCGTTACGATGTGGCGCTTCGTTAAGATTTCGCGCTTCGTTACGATTTCGTGCTTTGTCAAGATTTCGTGCTTCGTTACGATGTGGCGCTTCGTTACGATGTGGCGCTTCGTTACGATGTGGCGCTTCGTTACGATTTCGTGCTTCGTTACGATTTCGGGCTGTGTTATGATTTCGTGCTTCGTTACGATGTCGCGCTTCGTTACGATTTCGCGCTTCGTTACGATTTCCTGCTTTGTTATGATTTCGTGCTTCGTTACGATGTCGTGCTTCGTTACGATTTCGCACTTCGTTACGATTTTGTGCTTTGTTATGATTTCGTGCTTCGTTACGATGTCGCGCTTCGTTACGATTTCGCGCTTCGTTACGATTTCGTGCTTTGTCAAGATTTCGTGCTTCGTTACGATGTGGCGCTTCGTTACGATGTGGCGCTTCGTTACGATTTCGTGCTTCGTTACGATTTCGGGCTGTGTTATGATTTCGTGCTTCGTTTCGATGTCGCGCTTCGTTACGATTTCGCGCTTCGTTACGATTTCCTGCTTTGTTATGATTTCGTGCTTCGTTACGATGTCGTGCTTCGTTACGATTTCGCACTTCGTTACGATGTCGCGCTTCGTTACGATTTCGTGCTTTGTTATGATTTCGTGCTTCGTTACGATGTCGCGCTTCGTTACGATGTCGCGCTTCGTTACGATTTCGCGTTTCGTTAAGATTTCGTGCTTTGTTATGATTTCGTGCTTTGTTATGATTTCGTGCTTCGTTACGATGTCGCGCTTCGTTACGATGTCGCGCTTCGTTACGATTTCGTGCTTTGTTATGATTTCGTGCTTCGTTACGATGTCGCGCTTCGTTACGATGTCGCGCTTCGTTACGATTTCGCGTTTCGTTAAGATTTCGTGCTTTGTTATGATTTCGTGCTTTGTTATGATTTCGTGCTTCGTTACGATGTCGCGCTTCGTTACGATGTCGCGCTTCGTTACGATGTCGCGCTTCGTTACGATTTCGTGCTTTGTTATGATTTCGTGCTTCGTTACGATGTGGCGCTTCATTACGATTTCGTGCTTCGTTACGATGTGGCGCTTCGTTACGATTTCGTGCTTCGTTACAATGTGGCGCTTCGTTACGATTTCGTGCTTCGTTACGATGTGGCGCTTCGTTACGATTTCGTGCTTCGTTACAATGTGGCGCTTCGTTACGATTTCGCGCTTCGTTACGATTTCGTGCTTTGTTATGATTTCGTGCTTCGTTACGATGTCGCGCTTCGTTACGATGTCGCGCTTTGTTACGATTTCGCGCTTCGTTACGATTTCGTGCTTTGTTATGATTTCGTGCTTCGTTACGATGTGGCGCTTCATTACGATTTCGTGCTTCGTTACGATGTGGCGCTTCGTTAAGATTTCGCGCTTCGTTACGATTTCGTGCTTTGTCAAGATTTCGTGCTTCGTTACGATGTGGCGCTTCGTTACGATGTGGCGCTTCGTTACGATTTCGTGCTTCGTTACGATTTCGGGCTGTGTTATGATTTCGTGCTTCGTTACGATGTCGCGCTTCGTTACGATTTCCTGCTTTGTTATGATTTCGTGCTTCGTTACGATGTCGTGCTTCGTTACGATTTCGCACTTCGTTACGATTTTGTGCTTTGTTATGATTTCGTGCTTCGTTACGATGTCGCGCTTCGTTACGATGTCGCGCTTCGTTACGATTTCGTGCTTTGTTATGATTTCGTGCTTCGTTACGATGTCGTGCTTCGTTACGATTTCGCACTTCGTTACGATTTTGTGCTTTGTTATGATTTCGTGCTTCGTTACGATGTCGCGCTTCGTTACGATGTCGCGCTTCGTTACGATTTCGTGCTTTGTTATGATTTCGTGCTTCGTTACGATGTCGCGCTTCGTTACGATGTCGCGCTTTGTTACGATTTCGCGCTTCGTTACGATTTCGTGCTTTGTTATGATTTCGTGCTTCGTTACGATGTGGCGCTTCATTACGATTTCGTGCTTCGTTACGATGTGGCGCTTCGTTAAGATTTCGCGCTTCGTTACGATTTCGTGCTTTGTCAAGATTTCGTGCTTCGTTACGATGTGGCGCTTCGTTACGATGTGGCGCTTCGTTACGATTTCGTGCTTCGTTACAATTTCGTGCTTTGTTACGATTTCGTGCTTCGTTACGATTTCGTGCTTTGTTATGATTTCGTGCTTCGTTACGATGTGGCGCTTCGTTACGATGTGGCGCTTCGTTACGATTTCGTGCTTCGTTACAATGTGGCGCTTCGTTACGATTTCGCGCTTCGTTACTATTTCGTGCTTTGTTATGATTTCGTGCTTCGTTACGATGTCGCGCTTCGTTACGATGTCGCGCTTCGTTACGATTTCGTGCTTTGTTATGATTTCGTGCTTCGTTACGATGTCGCGCTTCGTTACGATGTCGCGCTTCGTTACGATTTCGCGTTTCGTTAAGATTTCGTGCTTTGTTATGATTTCGTGCTTTGTTATGATTTCGTGCTTCGTTACGATGTCGCGCTTCGTTACGATGTCGCGCTTCGTTACGATGTCGCGCTTCGTTACGATTTCGTGCTTTGTTATGATTTCGTGCTTCGTTACGATGTGGCGCTTCATTACGATTTCGTGCTTCGTTACGATGTGGCGCTTCGTTACGATTTCGTGCTTCGTTACAATGTGGCGCTTCGTTACGATTTCGCGCTTCGTTACGATTTCGTGCTTTGTTATGATTTCGTGCTTCGTTACGATGTCGCGCTTCGTTACGATGTCGCGCTTTGTTACGATTTCGCGCTTCGTTACGATTTCGTGCTTTGTTATGATTTCGTGCTTCGTTACGATGTGGCGCTTCATTACGATTTCGTGCTTCGTTACGATGTGGCGCTTCGTTAAGATTTCGCGCTTCGTTACGATTTCGTGCTTTGTCAAGATTTCGTGCTTCGTTACGATGTGGCGCTTCGTTACGATGTGGCGCTTCGTTACGATTTCGTGCTTCGTTACGATTTCGGGCTGTGTTATGATTTCGTGCTTCGTTACGATGTCGCGCTTCGTTACGATTTCGCGCTTCGTTACGATTTCCTGCTTTGTTATGATTTCGTGCTTCGTTACGATGTCGTGCTTCGTTACGATTTCGCACTTCGTTACGATTTTGTGCTTTGTTATGATTTCGTGCTTCGTTACGATGTCGCGCTTCGTTACGATTTCGCGCTTCGTTACGATTTCGTGCTTTGTCAAGATTTCGTGCTTCGTTACGATGTGGCGCTTCGTTACGATGTGGCGCTTCGTTACGATTTCGTGCTTCGTTACGATTTCGGGCTGTGTTATGATTTCGTGCTTCGTTACGATGTCGCGCTTCGTTACGATTTCGCGCTTCGTTACGATTTCCTGCTTTGTTATGATTTCGTGCTTCGTTACGATGTCGTGCTTCGTTACGATTTCGCACTTCGTTACGATGTCGCGCTTCGTTACGATTTCGTGCTTTGTTATGATTTCGTGCTTCGTTACGATGTCGCGCTTCGTTACGATGTCGCGCTTCGTTACGATTTCGCGTTTCGTTAAGATTTCGTGCTTTGTTATGATTTCGTGCTTTGTTATGATTTCGTGCTTCGTTACGATGTCGCGCTTCGTTACGATGTCGCGCTTCGTTACGATTTCGTGCTTTGTTATGATTTCGTGCTTCGTTACGATGTCGCGCTTCGTTACGATGTCGCGCTTCGTTACGATTTCGCGTTTCGTTAAGATTTCGTGCTTTGTTATGATTTCGTGCTTTGTTATGATTTCGTGCTTCGTTACGATGTCGCGCTTCGTTACGATGTCGCGCTTCGTTACGATGTCGCGCTTCGTTACGATTTCGTGCTTTGTTATGATTTCGTGCTTCGTTACGATGTGGCGCTTCATTACGATTTCGTGCTTCGTTACGATGTGGCGCTTCGTTACGATTTCGTGCTTCGTTACAATGTGGCGCTTCGTTACGATTTCGTGCTTCGTTACGATGTGGCGCTTCGTTACGATTTCGTGCTTCGTTACAATGTGGCGCTTCGTTACGATTTCGCGCTTCGTTACGATTTCGTGCTTTGTTATGATTTCGTGCTTCGTTACGATGTCGCGCTTCGTTACGATGTCGCGCTTTGTTACGATTTCGCGCTTCGTTACGATTTCGTGCTTTGTTATGATTTCGTGCTTCGTTACGATGTGGCGCTTCATTACGATTTCGTGCTTCGTTACGATGTGGCGCTTCGTTAAGATTTCGCGCTTCGTTACGATTTCGTGCTTTGTCAAGATTTCGTGCTTCGTTACGATGTGGCGCTTCGTTACGATGTGGCGCTTCGTTACGATTTCGTGCTTCGTTACGATTTCGGGCTGTGTTATGATTTCGTGCTTCGTTACGATGTCGCGCTTCGTTACGATTTCCTGCTTTGTTATGATTTCGTGCTTCGTTACGATGTCGTGCTTCGTTACGATTTCGCACTTCGTTACGATTTTGTGCTTTGTTATGATTTCGTGCTTCGTTACGATGTCGCGCTTCGTTACGATTTCGTGCTTCGTTACGATTTCGTGCTTTGTCAAGATTTCGTGCTTCGTTACGATGTGGCGCTTCGTTACGATGTGGCGCTTCGTTACGATTTCGTGCTTCGTTACGATTTCGGGCTGTGTTATGATTTCGTGCTTCGTTACGATGTCGCGCTTCGTTACGATTTCGCGCTTCGTTACGATTTCCTGCTTTGTTATGATTTCGTGCTTCGTTACGATGTCGTGCTTCGTTACGATTTCGCACTTCGTTACGATTTTGTGCTTTGTTATGATTTCGTGCTTTGTTACGATGTCGCGCTTCGTTACGATGTCGCGCTTTGTTACGATTTCGCACTTCGTTACGATTTTGTGCTTTGTTATGATTTCGTGCTTCGTTACAATGTCGCGCTTCGTTACGATGTCGCGCTTCGTTACGATTTCGCGCTTCGTTACAATTTCGTGCTTTGTTATGATTTTGTGCTTCGTTACGATGTGGTGCTTCGTTACGATGTGGTGCTTCGTTACGATGTCGTACTTCGTACGATGTGGCGCTTCGTTACGATGTGGCGCTTCGTTACGATGTCGCGCTTCGTTACGATTTCGTGCTTTGTTATGATTTCGTGCTTCGTTACGATGTGGCGCTTCATTACGATTTCGTGCTTCGTTACGATGTGGCGCTTCGTTAAGATTTCGCGCTTCGTTACGATTTCGTGCTTTGTCAAGATTTCGTGCTTCGTTACGATGTGGCGCTTCGTTACGATGTGGCGCTTCGTTACGATTTCGTGCTTCGTTACGATTTCGGGCTGTGTTATGATTTCGTGCTTCGTTACGATGTCGCGCTTCGTTACGATTTCGCGCTTCGTTACGATTTCCTGCTTTGTTATGATTTCGTGCTTCGTTACGATGTCGTGCTTCGTTACGATTTCGCACTTCGTTACGATTTTGTGCTTTGTTATGATTTCGTGCTTCGTTACGATGTCGCGCTTCGTTACGATTTCGCGCTTCGTTACGATTTCGTGCTTTGTCAAGATTTCGTGCTTCGTTACGATGTGGCGCTTCGTTACGATGTGGCGCTTCGTTACGATTTCGTGCTTCGTTACGATTTCGGGCTGTGTTATGATTTCGTGCTTCGTTACGATGTCGCGCTTCGTTACGATTTCGCGCTTCGTTACGATTTCCTGCTTTGTTATGATTTCGTGCTTCGTTACGATGTCGTGCTTCGTTACGATTTCGCACTTCGTTACGATGTCGCGCTTCGTTACGATTTCGTGCTTTGTTATGATTTCGTGCTTCGTTACGATGTCGCGCTTCGTTACGATGTCGCGCTTCGTTACGATTTCGCGTTTCGTTAAGATTTCGTGCTTTGTTATGATTTCGTGCTTTGTTATGATTTCGTGCTTCGTTACGATGTCGCGCTTCGTTACGATGTCGCGCTTCGTTACGATTTCGTGCTTTGTTATGATTTCGTGCTTCGTTACGATGTCGCGCTTCGTTACGATGTCGCGCTTCGTTACGATTTCGCGTTTCGTTAAGATTTCGTGCTTTGTTATGATTTCGTGCTTTGTTATGATTTCGTGCTTTGTTATGATTTCGTGCTTCGTTACGATGTCGCGCTTCGTTACGATGTCGCGCTTCGTTACGATGTCGCGCTTTGTTACGATTTCGCACTTCGTTACGATTTTGTGCTTTGTTATGATTTCGTGCTTCGTTACAATGTCGCGCTTCGTTACGATGTCGCGCTTCGTTACGATTTCGCGCTTCGTTACAATTTCGTGCTTTGTTATGATTTTGTGCTTCGTTACGATGTGGTGCTTCGTTACGATGTGGTGCTTCGTTACGATGTCGTACTTCGTACGATGTGGCGCTTCGTTACGATGTGGCGCTTCGTTACGATGTCGCGCTTCGTCACGATGTCGCGCTTCGTTACGATGTCGTGCTTCGTTACGATGTGGCGCTTCGTTACGATGTGGCGCTTCGTCACGATGTCGCGCTTCGTTACGATGTGGCGCTTCTTTACGATTTCGTGCTTCGTTACGATGCCGCGCTTCGTTACGATTTCGTGCTTCGTTACGATTTCGTGCTTCGTTACGATTTCGTGCTTCGTTACGATTTCGTGCTTCGTTACGATTTCGTGCTTCGTTACGATTTAGTGCTTTGTTATGATTTCGTGCTTCGTTACGATGTGGCGCTTCGTTACGATGTGGCGCTTCGTTACGATTTCGTGCTTCGTTACAATTTCGTGCTTTGTTACGATTTCGTGCTTCGTTACGATTTCGTGCTTTGTTATGATTTCGTGCTTCGTTACGATGTGGCGCTTCGTTACGATGTGGCGCTTCGTTACGATTTCGTGCTTCGTTACAATGTGGCGCTTTGTTACGATTTCGCGCCTCGTTACGATTTCGTGCTTTGTTATGATTTCGTGCTTCGTTACGATGTCGCGCTTCGTTACGATGTCGCGCTTCGTTACGATTTCGCGCTTTGTTATGATTTCGTGCTTCGTTACGATGTCGCGCTTCGTTACGATGTCGCGCTTCGTTACGATTTCGCGTTTCGTTACGATTTCGTGCTTTGTTATGATTTCGTGCTTTGTTATGATTTCGTGCTTCGTTACGATGTCGCGCTTCGTTACGATGTCGCGCTTCGTTACGATGTCGCGCTTCGTTACGATTTCGTGCTTTGTTATGATTTCGTGCTTCGTTACGATGTGGCGCTTCATTACGATTTCGTGCTTCGTTACGATGTGGCGCTTCGTTACAATGTGGCGCTTCGTTACGATTTCGCGCTTCGTTACGATTTCGTGCTTTGTTATGATTTCGTGCTTCGTTACGATGTCGCGCTTCGTTACGATGTCGCGCTTTGTTACGATTTCGCGCTTCGTTACGATTTCGTGCTTTGTTATGATTTCGTGCTTCGTTACGATGTGGGGCGCTTCATTACGATTTCGTGCTTCGTTACGATGTGGCGCTTCGTTACGATTTCGCGCTTCGTTACGATTTCGTGCTTTGTCAAGATTTCGTGCTTCGTTACAATGTTGCGCTTCGTTACGATTTCGTGCTTCGTTACGATTTCGTGCTTTGTTATGATTTCGTGCTTCGTTACGATGTGGCGCTTCGTTACGATGTGGCGCTTCGTTACGATTTCGTGCTTCGTTACGATTTCGGGCTGTGTTATGATTTCGTGCTTCGTTACGATGTCGCGCTTCGTTACGATTTCGCGCTTCGTTACGATTTCCTGCTTTGTTATGATTTCGTGCTTCGTTACGATGTCGTGCTTCGTTACGATTTCGCGCTTCGTTACGATTTTGTGCTTTGTTATGATTTCGTGCTTTGTTACGATGTCGCGCTTCGTTACGATGTCGCGCTTCGTTACGATTTCGCACTTCGTTACGATTTTGTGCTTTGTTATGATTTCGTGCTTCGTTACAATGTCGCGCTTCGTTGCGATTTCGCGCTTCGTTACAATTTCGTGCTTTGTTATGATTTTGTGCTTCGTTACGATGTGGTGCTTCGTACGATGTCGCGCTTCGTTACGATGTGGCGATTCGTTACGATGTCGCGCTTCGTCACGATGTCGCGCTTCGTTACGATGTCGTGCTTCGTTACGATGTGGCGCTTCGTTACGATGTGGCGCTTCGTCACGATGTCGCGCTTCGTTACGATGTGGCGCTTCTTTACGATTTCGTGCTTCGTTACGATGCCGCGCTTCGTTACGATGTCGCGCTTTGTTACGATTTCGCGCTTCGTTACGATTTCGTGCTTTGTTATGATTTCGTGCTTCGTTACGATGTGGCGCTTCATTACGATTTCGTGCTTCGTTACGATGTGGCGCTTCGTTAAGATTTCGCGCTTCGTTACGATTTCGTGCTTTGTCAAGAATTCGTGCTTCGTTACGATGTGGCGCTTCGTTACGATGTGGCGCTTCGTTACGATTTCGTGCTTCGTTACAATTTCGTGCTTTGTTACGATTTCGTGCTTCGTTACGATTTCGTGCTTTGTTATGATTTCGTGCTTCGTTACGATGTGGCGCTTCGTTACGATGTGGCGCTTCGTTACGATTTCGTGCTTCGTTACAATGTGGCGCTTCGTTACGATGTCGTGCTTCGTTACGATTTCGCACTTCGTTACGATGTCGCGCTTCGTTACGATTTCGTGCTTTGTTATGATTTCGTGCTTCGTTACGATGTCGCGCTTCGTTACGATGTCGCGCTTCGTTACGATTTCGCGTTTCGTTAAGATTTCGTGCTTTGTTATGATTTCGTGCTTTGTTATGATTTCGTGCTTCGTTACGATGTCGCGCTTCGTTACGATGTCGCGCTTCGTTACGATTTCGTGCTTTGTTATGATTTCGTGCTTCGTTACGATGTGGCGCTTCATTACGATTTCGTGCTTCGTTACGATGTGGCGCTTCGTTACGATTTCGTGCTTCGTTACAATGTGGCGCTTCGTTACGATTTCGCGCTTCGTTACGATTTCGTGCTTTGTTATGATTTCGTGCTTCGTTACGATGTCGCGCTTCGTTACGATGTCGCGCTTTGTTACGATTTCGCGCTTCGTTACGATTTCGTGCTTTGTTATGATTTCGTGCTTCGTTACGATGTGGCGCTTCATTACGATTTCGTGCTTCGTTACGATGTGGCGCTTCGTTAAGATTTCGCGCTTCGTTACGATTTCGTGCTTTGTCAAGATTTCGTGCTTCGTTACGATGTGGCGCTTCGTTACGATTTCGTGCTTCGTTACGATTTCGGGCTGTGTTATGATTTCGTGCTTCGTTACGATGTCGCGCTTCGTTACGATTTCCTGCTTTGTTATGATTTCGTGCTTCGTTACGATGTCGTGCTTCGTTACGATTTCGCACTTCGTTACGATTTTGTGCTTTGTTATGATTTCGTGCTTCGTTACGATGTCGCGCTTCGTTACGATGTCGCGCTTCGTTACGATTTCGTGCTTTGTTATGATTTCGTGCTTCGTTACGATGTCGTGCTTCGTTACGATTTCGCACTTCGTTACGATTTTGTGCTTTGTTATGATTTCGTGCTTCGTTACGATGTCGCGCTTCGTTACGATGTCGCGCTTCGTTACGATTTCGTGCTTTGTTATGATTTCGTGCTTCGTTACGATGTCGCGCTTCGTTACGATGTCGCGCTTTGTTACGATTTCGCGCTTCGTTACGATTTCGTGCTTTGTTATGATTTCGTGCTTCGTTACGATGTGGCGCTTCATTACGATTTCGTGCTTCGTTACGATGTGGCGCTTCGTTAAGATTTCGCGCTTCGTTACGATTTCGTGCTTTGTCAAGAATTCGTGCTTCGTTACGATGTGGCGCTTCGTTACGATGTGGCGCTTCGTTACGATTTCGTGCTTCGTTACAATTTCGTGCTTTGTTACGATTTCGTGCTTCGTTACGATTTCGTGCTTTGTTATGATTTCGTGCTTCGTTACGATGTGGCGCTTCGTTACGATGTGGCGCTTCGTTACGATTTCGTGCTTCGTTACAATGTGGCGCTTCGTTACTATTTCGTGCTTTGTTATGATTTCGTGCTTCGTTACGATGTCGCGCTTCGTTACGATGTCGCGCTTCGTTACGATTTCGTGCTTTGTTATGATTTCGTGCTTCGTTACGATGTCGCGCTTCGTTACGATGTCGCGCTTCGTTACGATTTCGCGTTTCGTTAAGATTTCGTGCTTTGTTATGATTTCGTGCTTTGTTATGATTTCGTGCTTCGTTACGATGTCGCGCTTCGTTACGATGTCGCGCTTCGTTACGATGTCGCGCTTCGTTACGATTTCGTGCTTTGTTATGATTTCGTGCTTCGTTACGATGTGGCGCTTCATTACGATTTCGTGCTTCGTTACGATGTGGCGCTTCGTTACGATTTCGTGCTTCGTTACAATGTGGCGCTTCGTTACGATTTCGCGCTTCGTTACGATTTCGTGCTTTGTTATGATTTCGTGCTTCGTTACGATGTCGCGCTTCGTTACGATGTCGCGCTTTGTTACGATTTCGCGCTTCGTTACG